>JAAGNO010011276.1:0-70570 GCA_033439905.1 Ceryle rudis
GGCGGGCCCCCCCCGGGCCAGCTGGCCCGCCAACAGCTCGGTGGTCAACCCCGGGGCCAGTTTCCGGTGCCGGATCGGGAGGACCCCCCGCGGGCGGTGCGAGCAGCTCCAGCTGGGTGAGTCGGCGGTGAGAGCGCGGACGGGGAGACGCAGGGGGTGACTGGGACGGTCCGCGCCCGCCCGGCCTGCGCGCACCGCGGCTCCTCTGCCGCAGCCCTTAAGGCAATGAGCTGCGGGCGGCTTCTTCTGGCGCCTTTCCAGATTAAGCGGGCGTTTGTATGTTGCTGAAGGGCGAGACCCACGCTACTGACGAAGAGCAGCAACGGTGGCACATTTCTTCTGTAGGCAGAAAGAAAGGCACCGAAACTCGATTTCGAGAAGTCGCGTGTTCCTGTTGCCACAGTTTTCTTTCGCACTCTTCAGCGCCCAGTACAAAAGCCTTCTGAGAGTTTGGGTCTGTCTCTCGTACATCTGGGCAACAAGCTAGTGCAGCTTAAGAGCAAAGGACGAGTGTAATTAGCTCAGAGATGGGTGGTGGTGGTGGAAGTATGTACCTAAATCTTCTTTCCTTCTGCAAAGCCTTCCCTTCGTAGAAGCCACCCTAAAGTAACTTGGAACCACAGTCGTCTTGCAGATCAGTTCTTCCTCCTTGCACATTTGTTGAAAAATTCAGGGGAACAAAGCTATTTTTGATGGAATCATTTTTTTCCAGCTTCTTCTTTTCAACTTAATTCCTCTCTGCTGCCCCAGACCCCTGCTTGGAAGTTGGAAAAGTGTATCCAGTTACAGCTCCCAGGTGTTTGATACTTGTTAGAAAGGAGAATGCTTTGCAATGGGTTACCATGAATATGCATGAATGGTTTCGGGCTCTGTTCTTCTCCCCCTTGCACACAGTGCCATTCGTTCTGTCCTTATGCTGTGCTTAGAAAGCTTCCTGAACTTTCTATCCTGCTGTGACTGAGAGCATCCGATCAGTTAAAACTGTGAACTTGCCGCCCAGTGAGGATAAGAAACGCGGGAAAGAGTTTTCAAAATATTTGAAACCAGTGAAAGCGATAGTGCTCCATGAACTGATGGGCTTTCTGGGCAGAAAGCAGCATTCTGTAACAAAGATGTTGAAACAGTTATTTCTCTATACATCTATTCATAACGTTTAGAACTGTCAGGCTCTGTCCACTTTTTCCCTACAGGTAGAAATGTTTTTGATGCTAGGCTGCAATAACCTGAGATATTTAAGTGGTGCTTTACTTGCAGCCATAGAAGAAAGACAAGTAGTTGCTCATAGAGAGAACAGCAATTAAACTCATTCCAGACTAAGCAAGTTGTTTTTTTGTTTGATTGGTTTTGTTTGGGTTGTTGGTTGTTAGTTTTGTGCGTGTGTGTGGCTTTGTTTGTTTCTGTTTATTTATTTTCAATATTAGATCTAAATAACTAGTCAAGTGGTGGAATAGCATATGCTAAAGGCAATAAACCCCTACTCCTGGATTGGAGGTAAAAATAGTCCTTCAGTGTGTGGAGGAAGAAAAGGAGGGGAAAGGGTAGAAAGTTTTAGGTTCTTTGAAAACAGCATCCATCTGCAGGACTTCTTGACTTATTCATTTAGCCACTGGAGAAACAAAAGCTCTAAAAGTAGCTTGGGTAGCTTAGAGGATTCTAAATGAAATGATGCAACAGGTGAGTGAAATGTTTATGTGGTTCCAAAGGCTTAATTTAACACAGCTTCTATTCCTGGGGTTTAGAAGCCGCAGGTTACACAGTGATGTTAACTGTTTTGCCCTGCACTTTTAAGAACAGCGATACCACAAGAGACGTTTGCCCTTAGTGCTAGATGGCATCTTTACATCACTAAGGTACATCTACAGTATTTCTGAAGTTAAACAGATACTGAAAAAAAGTGCTCTATTGGAAAACAGGTCAATGAAGAAGCCAAAGGCAGCTGTGGTGCATGGGATGTAAATGAAGGAGGATAGTATCTGAGGTTTGTTAAGCCTCTGCCATCCTGCCGAGAGGCCACAGAAATACACAAGGGAACTTGCATTTGTAAAGCTGAACTTAATTATCTCGTCTAACTCATTCAGGCTGTCAGCAACTTTTGGACATAATGGTTTTATCAATACTGTATCTTTCAGTCAGTGACCTCCTTGTTCTTCTGCTTGGATTCTTGCCAGTGACAAGTTTGGGTTCTGATCTTAGAATAGGGTAATTTCAGTTGAAAAATGTGCAGGGATATGTTACATTGCAGGGACAGGCAAACTGAGAAATAGCTATTTCTGTCTTTCTCTTAAGTACTTGAATTTGCATTTCTTTCAGTAAAAGAATCATTGAGATATTAAGTTTCTATTTATGAATCATAGAAATGTAGAGGTCACAACAGGCAATAGAAGTAGGTTTTTCCAAGTTGGGCCTCTGTAATAAATGGATGTGTATTACTCAAAATCATAAATATGTTGAAACACTTTGTTGCTGTTTTCCACTAAAGTAGTCTTGAAACTGGCATAACTAGTTAATGAAGGATTCATGCACACTTAGGAAGCCTCTGATTACACAAAACTGCTATTGTATATTTTATGTCACACGTTCCTATCTGCTTCCTCAGTATATAAAGAGTTGCTGGGAATAGTCCTTTGCTGCACTCATCCCAGCAGCTGGAAATAACTCATCCAGGCACACTTCAGAGAATTTAAATGTTGTTCAAGGTGTTGCAAGGGCGTAGGCTAGTTTAAGAGCCAAGAGGAGCCATGAGATACACTAGCAAGCGTTCTCAGATCCTCACTGGCACTTTTCTACTCAGCAGAAAGAGATGTGTTTTGAGAGTTTCTTTTCTAGTTCTAGTACTTCTGCCAATGGCATGAAGTATTCTACACTGGTGATTTATTGGTATTTGGAGTACTTTTAAACATTGACTTGCTTGATGCAGAGGCTTGCCTAGATCAAGCACAAATACAAAATACAGTGCTTTAGGTTTATTATTTGGAGCACTAAGTATCCATCTTCTACCAGTCTTCTAGTCTTTTAAACTTAGAAACCTTGCCCACGTAAGTCTGGGAGGCGTAGTTAAAGATTATTGCAGAGGAACTTGCACAAAGTTCTGTAGACGTTTTGACCTATTACATTTTGGACTTGCAAAACATAACAGAAATTCTTCAACAGACCTGCTTTCAGTTTTGAAACAGAGTGATTATTGGGTAAAAATACAGGAAAAAATGTATAAAATTTGCCATGTAGGAAAAAAAAAAAAAAGAGATGTTTTTGACTACTAATGTACACAGTTAATTCAGTGCAGGTTGATTAAGACAAGGCCAGAAAGCTCTGTCTGCAGTTTCAGTCTTCCGCCTTTAAGTCCCTGCTATGGTTAACCTAGGAACAAATTGCCCTCTAGCTCCCCCAGCTGAATCATTACAATGGAAGAGTGAACAGTTAATGGTTTTCCCCAAAAGGCTGCCCCGTGTTTGTTCAACTTTGATTTCAGTAGGTTTTGCCTTTGGTAGTTTGGCTTTGTGATCTCACTTGCATCCCTCATACCGTGTCATTGGATCTCCACTGAATGTCTCCAGACAGGACCTTCTGGACCTAGGTCTGTTACAGAGTTATAGAAAGAGCCAGCACTTAACTGAAATGTTTTGAGTAGAAGTGATTTGAGGGATTTCAGAGGGATAAGACCTCTCAGATCTATGAAAAAAGATTGCCCTGAATGAATGAAAAAAGAGTCTGATGAGGCCCTGATATCTGTGAGTAGGATATCAGAAGGCTTGTCATCTTTGCAGTAGACCTCATAGTTTTAATCAATTAGCAATAGGACCAGAGGAGTTCTGGGAGGATAAAAAGGATCATGGGAGGCTGTTGGGCATGGAAAGGACTGGAGCAAGTTATATAGGAGTGGAGCAAGTTATATAGAACTGGTTTCTCAGATGACATTGCAAATGTGTATTAGAGTCCTCAAGGCCAAAGCTAGAAGTAGCTTTTTAAGTTGTGACCTTATTTATATGCAGTGGTGCTGTTTTTGTGGATGCGTGCAGAGGGGATTATAGCAGAAGTGTATCTTCCAGCTGTGTAATGTACACAGGCTGGGCAATTACTTATCTCTCGGTGACTTTATGACAGCGCGCGCTCCTTTTCCCTGAGGCAACCAAGCTGCCGTGTCCTCTTGAGCTTATGCAGTGCTGCTCGGTTGTTTGTGCAGAATACAGCAGTTTCTCTTCTCATTCGATAAAGCTTTTATAATGGCATACCCTGGCTTGTGATGGTGTCTGGGGTATCAAGTTCACATTTCTCTCGCCCATAAAGGCCTATTATTTAAAGGTGATTGAATACTTGCCAGTCAGAGAAAGAAAGGAGACCTGAGACAGCAGGTCATCAGAGGGCCAAAGTGAACCTGAATCAGAACATGTGCTGGAGCCAAGGAAAGGGGAATATATTCCAATGAGCGTGAAAATGCTGGTGCTTTTTCTTGTTATGGACCCCTGAAACAGATACAGGAATGAAGTGCTGAGACATGCAAAACCTGCTCTTATCTCTCACATCATCGTTACCTGGTCTTGACTTACTGATAGAAAGTCTCAGAAAGCCTCGAGATCTAAATTTATGATACCGGTCTTCTCTACTTCTCCATTTCCTGCAAATACACATACACTAAAAAGCAAGTCCCGGGTAAGTCATTGTCATAAGAGGACAGAAAGCATTGCTAGAAGGTAGTTACCAGAAGTGCCTTGTGTGATTTAAAGGAGGGTTAATTCTTACACTTGGGAGTGTAATAGATTTTTGCTTTCTGAGGAGTTTTCAATCAGACTAACTCTATAATTCATTGAAAACCTGGAATTGTCTCCCTTAGGAGGTGAGGAATTCTGTGTAACATAACTCCAAAATTAAATTCCAGACTTGTGTTTGAAAATGGTATATATTCACTATGTGGAAGTTCATGTCACTGACATTATCCAAGTAGGAGAACAGAAGCTTACTGCTTAAACCTGAGTAACTGACAACCTGCAGAAAAATCAACTTCTTTTTAGCTGTTCTAAAGTAATGCATTTTACTTCATGCTTGTCTTGGAGTAAGAGCCCACATGTTAATTACTATTCCTCGGGTCATCTACAGGAATTGCTAAATTACAGTAACATACAATTGATGTTCTTGTGAGTGCTAAGGTCAGTTCCTGTTTACTTGTATTTTGCATATTATTTCCTGGATGTCTTAGGGAAAGTCACATGGGGGAAGGAAGTGGTGAAGAAGAGATGAAGGAGAGTCAGATGCCTCTTGACCTTGTGAAGGGTATTATTTCTGGTAGAAGGTAGAGTGTAGTTGCAGTACACAGGGTTTGCCATCTCTTCAGTATGGTGATGGGTTTCAGACTGCACTACTGTGGTCTCTCCATCAGAGCAGGGAGAAAGCATGATATTTGGAAAAAGAACCGGAGAGGTAGTATGGAAGAAATCAAAGCTCCAGCAGTTTCTTCAGACAAATGTCAATTGCTAGGCCAGTCACAAAACAGCAGGGAACAAGCTCTGAAATAAAGACAGTTGTTGGCCTTTGCTCCTTCAAATGCTTCTCCTAATGTTTTTTACCATGTGATAAAGAATTATCTTGATTCCATTAATCTGCTCTTTTCTCTCAAAGTCCATGACATCTGAGGTATAAAATCGTTTAAGTCAGTGTTGGTTTTGAGAATGTATGTAGCAAAGCCCACAGTCGTCTATTTTTGTCCTGACTACTAAGTGGACTAGTTGTATACCTTTATTCTGTTTCCATACTGAATATTGCACAGTTGTACGTCCTGTAAAAAGAATTCAACAAGTCCACTAAATTAGGAGTGTATTTATTTAAACTTTATAATGCACTGGACAGTAATAAATCACAGCTCCGGTGTGAGTACGGCTTGGAGTTGGGGATTGATTTGTTTCCCTGTCGGACACCGTCCCAGTCGGCCCTGGTGTGCTGTGGTCCCCACTGGCGCCCTCTTCTGGGTAACTAAACCCCTTAAACCTCCAGAGTTTCAGGTTCACCAGTAACAGCATTGAACCTGGGAAGCTCTTAAAAACTCTGCGGAAGAGCTTGTTCAGATGTTCTGCAGAAGAGCTTTGTTCAAATGACCCGATGTGTTTTCTTGTTTTATAAGAAGATTTTTCATAAACTGTCTCATGCTGTTTCATAGAAAAGACTGGTTCAATAATTTGGTTAATGCTTACTCATATGAACATCTTGCAAATGAAAGGCTTGCTTTATAAGTTATATGTTTTATATAACTTAGGATACTTTTAAATGTGTGGCTTCTCTTTATCGTGGGTACCACCACTGTTTTCTAGAAGGAAGCAGGTATTTGCGAGCTTGTCAATACTGTAGCTTTTTAAGGGTTTAGAAAGAATTTCACTATGTTCTTTAAGGTTTTAAAAATTAGCTCTCTAAGAACAAAAACAAAGAGCTATTGCTAAATAATTGCAACAGTGCAAGGAGTACTGAGGACTTGCATGCATACTGAGATCCCTAGTAGAGATTACAGTTGTACATTCTTTATTTGATAACCATTTGCAGCAGGTCTGCTACCAATAGATATGTAGTTGGAGAGATGCTTGCTTTAGGCTAGAGTTTAGGTAGCACCCATAGATATTACTTGCGTTTCTTACAAGCTTTTAGGCTGGAAAATAGTTGCAAAGTTGGCCCTTCCATCAGATTGAGTGTAATGTCACTTTCTATCTTAATTTCAGTAGTGATGGAGAAGCCAGTGCTCACTGATGACCTATCATGTTCAGAACCAGAATGCTCCCTTTAGATATGTGCAATTGTACATTTATTCAAGAAAGAAGTGAAAAGCCTGCATGGCCTGTATAAGACAGAAATCAAACCCACCAAACCTGAGTCACTGCAGCCTCCCTGTAGAGTTCTTGTGTGCTCCTGTTACCCACCACGTGGCCCTTTAGCTTGTCCCGCCCCGTTCAGAGCATTGGTCTTTGTGTCCTAGGCAACCCCAATGGAGAGCACTGTGGGAAGACTTGTTTGGAAGAGCGTGATAATCAGTGGCTGGGTGTCAGCTTATCGAGGCAGCCAAAAGAAAATGGATCTATCGTTGTATGTATTAACCTCTGGAGCTGCGTGTCTGTTTGTCAGACTGCCTTCACCTTTCTTACGCTTCTGTGTCAAACATCATGTTTATTTTTTCTCCATAGGCTTGTGGACATAGATGGAAAAATATCTTTTACGTAAAAAATGAACACAAACTCCCATATGGTATTTGTTTTGCCATCTCTTCTGATTTTCGAACTGAATTGAGCAGAAGAATATGCCCATGCTATATAGGTAAGCAGAATGCTTGGATCCTTTGTGGGGAAGGGTAAGATATATAATTGCGTGGCACAGAGTTTGTGAAGAGCCCGTGTTGCTCTGAGCAGGCTTTCTGCAGCCAAAAGTTTGAAGATGTGAGTGCTGATCATATGAGCCCAACTTACGATGTAAATTTGTTAGCAAAATTTTTATTACTTCAAAGAAAACCTGCTTTTGACAGGCAAAAAAACCCCAGTTTATATAGGAAATTTGAATACTTGCTCCTTGGAGTGGATTGCTGAAGGATGTGTGCTCTTCAAAAACAGGCCGGTAGAAGACATCCGTCCTTCCTTCCTTCCTTTACTTTGCCTTTTGCTTGCTCTGCTCTGGAGAGTGCCTCATAGCAGAGCAGCAGTAATACCTGCAAGCGATTGTGCCATCTCCTCCTTTGTGCTTCATACAAAGCTGCTGTGGTTCCTCAACAGTGTGTGTCCCTGTTCCTTGCTTGCCTTCTGCCAAGGTGCAAGACCTGCAGTGGTCCTTTCTCAGAGGACTTTGGGAGCAGAATGAGAATCAAGACCTGAAGCTATCAAATGAGTCCATCCCTGCCTTACATTTCATACCTACCTCCTATCCAGGAGAAGAATCTTGTGACCCTGGTTCTTGCCAATGCAAGGAATAGCTGACAATCTGGCCTTTCTTTGCAGGCCAATAGAATAATGCCATCAAACATCCTGCCGCTCCTTTGGAGACTGTTACAAGCAGCGGTGAAATCATGCTTTTATCTTTAGTGACCTTTTAAGTGAACAAATCTGTGGATGAGATTAAGGCAACCCTGATGGGAGGCAGTTAGCAAAGAAAAGCAGGAAAACAGAGCTGAGAGAGCTGGATGTGAAGACAACTGCTAAGGATGATAGATACCAGTATGTCTAAGATATCCGTCACACAAGCCCTTCAGAGCACTGGGAGAGCGTCAGGCCAAGTCCTATCAAGATAAATACACCTGTCAGTCAGATTACACCAGAATTATACAGAGTGGAAGAGTTAAGATTATCTACCTGTATTGCTCAAACTATTTGTGCTATTTCATTCATGAAACAATTTAAAAATGAAGGTATAGCCTTTTAAGTCACAAGATTTCAAAGGCAGCTGTGCTCAAGTGGCACAGCTTTGTTACAATACTGTATTGAAGCTGAAGGCTTTATAGTGGAAACCAGTCTTTCTAGATTTATTACAAAACTGAAGACCAACATTGTTTTGGTTTGGGTTTCCTTAACTTGTTTCAATTTCTGCTAAAGACCTGGTAACAAATTCTGTAACTACATGCTTCTCATACTTTTAATGTTTCTTGCCTGTTCCCAGATCATGTGCGAAAGTTTGGGGAAAACCATGGGTCGTGCCAGGCTGGAATGTCAAGTTTTTACATTGAGGTGTGTATTAAAGATACCAAACTTCTCTCTCTCTCTCTCTCTCTCTCTCTCTCTCTCTATATATATATATATATGTACTTATATGTATACATACATAACAGTGTAAATGTAAATGCAAATGTTAACGCTGTCTTTTATGGTGGGAGGGGAAAAATGAGACTTTTTTTCATTTCTTTTTAACTGAGTCTTGATAAGACTTGCATGATAATTCCCAACTAATACTTCTTACTTCCTAGAATACTTTTACATCTTACTAAATCCAAAGTTACTTCCTTCTTATCTCTTTAATCTGTTTGATAGAACATTAACAATAATGCCTACCTACTTGCTTTCCAGAGTAATATCCTGGATTATTTAATCTCCATTTCACCCTAAGATTGTTTTCTAAAAAATTCTTCTGAGTAGAGACCCCTGTTTGTTGCTGTCTTTTAAGTTGTTCACAGCTCAAATTTTTTAATAACTGTATTTTTAGAAAGTCTGAAAAATGTTGTCTGTGAGCTAGTGGTAATCCCCTGGTACTGAGCCAGATGAATTTCCAGTAGCATTTCATTGAATTCACAGGAGGTCTAAAGAAAAGTGTTTCACTTGCTTTGCTTATTTTCATGAGTATTTCAATATGAATGACATGGCTTTATTTTATTTTTCTTTTAGGACTTAATTATAATGGGAGCCCCTGGATCATTTTATTGGACTGGTTCTGTTTTTGTATACAATACAACTGCAAATACAATCCATGCCTATACAGATTCAAATAACCAAGTGAAATTTGGCAGTTATCTAGGTATTTTTAAATATTTATTACTTGACAAAAGCATAAGCCAAAGAATTAGCTAAATAGCTGATCTTGAAGTGAATGCAGTGTTTATCAGTGATTTCTTTGTAAATGCCAGAAGCATTGGTTCTAAAGATGTGTTCTGATGTTGCTAAATATTATTTAATTATAAGGTTTCCTCTCTCTTCTTTTTTCATGGAAACATCTCAAACATTAGATTTCTGGTTTTATCTTCTCTCCAGATTCTCTCATTTCTTGATTTAGAAGGTAGAGATACGCTTCTGATTAGCAGTGCTTTGCACTTCACTGTTAAGTCTGAAATGCTGCCAAGGGCTTTCATAGCAAAAGATACAAACATGAAAAGCTTGTTAGAGGGAAAGTTGCAAGGAAATGAGTCTTAATTTGTGCATTGTCAATAAAGGGGGAGGGGCGCTATGACCTCAAGACAGACTTGCCTACAATTGTCTTGTTTGGTTTGAGTTGGTTTTTTTTTTATTCCAGCCATGTTTTGGCTAGGCTACATGGGAAGGCAGACCTTACCTATGAATGTCTGCAAAGAAGGCCATGAAGCACCTACTCATGTATCTATACCCAAGTCATTAGCTGATTGTAGTGCTAGAATTTGTAGAACCATTAGCAGCTTCGGTTTTCTCACTACACACTAAGAAAAGCTTGTCTGTCCTTCCTGAACTCTTGAGCAAGAATATTTTTGCCTGTGACCGCTGGTTTTTGCATTTTCCCATTCACAGGTCCGGTTCACGGGGATAAACGTTTCCTGTTTCTGATTTCACTCTTTTGACAACAGGAAGCAGGCATACACTATGAAGTAACTATTAAGAAATACAAAGTGGCTAACACTTCAGAATCCAGTCCTGAGCATTGCACAGGCTGTAGTTGGGCTCTGAGGGAAAGTGAAGCAAAAGAGATGCTGGATAGTAAAAGGTGATCAGATGTCCAAATCACTATGGTTAAACTGTAGCATTTCTAACCTTTCATAGGACAACTGAAAAACTTCAGAGAAAGCTTGCTCCAGCTTTCCAGTAACAATCAGCAGAAAAAATATTGCACTTGTCTGGGAGAAAAAAACTCATTCCAGTTTTCTGCTTCTGCAAGTATGAGTGAGAATTTCTGTAATGAATTAGACAAATCATTGATAGCCGAAAGCCAGATACAGGCAAATGGGTAAAAGCTTGCATAAGGACTGTGTGGAGAGGGTGCAGGGAGGGCCTTCCCAAAGATATATGGTCTCTCCTAGTTCACTTTCCCATCCAGGACCTGAGATAAGCTGGAGTTTGCTTCACAGATGCTTCCGCAATGGCCTGATGCAATTGTTAAGAGCCAGCCTTCTGGCTTGGTAGAGCCACGTGTCTTTTAAACTTGCCCTTGCAACAGGAAAGTGAAGAAAGGGACCATTAGCTCATCTGTGCATCGCTACAGTAGCAGCTGTGATAGACCTTACATTTTGTGTTCTTCCATGCCACTTCATTCCCTCATAATAGTACATAATGCAGTTGAAAGAACATAAAGGTACCTTCTTTATCCTCTCTCAGCTTCTGTTCTGTGCCATCTTTGGCATTGTTAAGGCCAAAATCTAATTGGAGTTAATTCTGTTTCCAAAGATATATTTCTTTTTTTTTTAAGTCTGAGTTTGCTTCTCCCTTAAATAATGAACAAAAATATCCTTTGCAAGTGATGGAAGTATAATGTGACCAGAGTGTAATTCAAGCACACGACTAGATGCATTATCTACTTGCACTATCCTTCTTCTGGCAGGGACTGAGAAGATGGCTTCTTTGTCCGCATTTTTCATTAGACTGTCAAACAGTAATAATTAATGAATTAGAGATTGCAGGACTGGTGTGAAAAAGTATTGTAACATTTTCTGTAAACTGGAAGAAACAAAGCTGTTTAAGTACCAGACAATTAAAAGAAAGAAGTTAGAAATAGAAGCTGGTAATAAATAACTTTTGGTAGTATTTCCTTGGCTACTTCAGAGTATCTTGGAAATAGCAAAATGACTTCTTTAAAAGGAAGTATCTAAGTCAGTCTTTCAAATAAGCTGAGTCTCATGAGTGAGTAACCTTAGGCACTTAACGAACTGCCTTAAAGAAATCACAAAGTAATAGTTTCTTTTGGGAATCTGAGAACAGCAAATGACGTAGTAATGGTAAAGAGGAGAGAATTCTGGGATTGTAAAGAGAATTTCATTTGACTACGCCTTTAAATGTAAAGGGTCACTTCATTAATTCCCTCTCACCTGCCAAACATTCTAATGTCACTGTAAAAGTGAGGACTATCAAATTAATTTACATTTGGGGGGGGGGGGGGTTGGCATTTTGGGTTTTTTGGATTTTGTGTGTTTTGTATGGTTGGTTGGTTGGTTGGTTTGTTTGTTTTAAAAGTTCATTACAATTACCAGTGTTTGTACTTCAGCAAAACCAAAATAACTAGAAAATAAAGGTCAGATGAGGTAAATTAAGGGTCATCCACTTGAGCTTATTTTTTTTGTTGATTAAATAAAATCTAGATGTAGACCTTTAAATGATAAATTGCCTTGTTCACCTCTTTTAGCTTAAAGTATGAAAAGAAAAAGCTGCCTTAATGAGAGCTTGAATTTTAGAGAGTTACCTTCACAGATGAAAGATTTAAGGCAGAATCCCATCTTATCCAAGATGATTTTTCCATTTTCTTTGCATGCTGTGAAAATCAAGTCGTTCAATAAATGCAGGAGTATATTTCAATGCTGTTCCAATTTAGCCATAATGTATTCTGGAAAGAGTAAGGATGGCTTTTGTAGCCACAGATCAAGGTGTTAGCCTTCAGTTTGCAGTTCTGTGGCTGGACGACTGCACCAAAATATGGTCTCGTTTATTAACAGCTGTCTCTACATGTAGCAGTAGGGTACATAGGCTCATTTATATAAGCTGATGCAATGTTTTCTTACTACATAATCGGGCTTTTGCTCCATCTTGTTCCTGACATGTTCATATGTGTGCATCCATGGTGCTTTATGTGTCGGTGCACATGCACATAAGTAGCACTGCATTGCATTTTTCTGCGGCCCAGTTACAGCAATATGGTCAGAGTAACAACTGAATTGAGTATTTCCACGTTGCACTGTATGAACTTCTGATGATTTTTCTTTGTATTACAATATGGACTCGGTGAACGATTGCATAATATGCATTAACAGAAGGTGCTTGCAATTTATTTTATTGTTCTTTGAAGTATGGCATATAATTGATATCCTGGGAAGAAGTAACTGTTTCTGACAGTAGTTTCTGCTTTCTGCAACTTACTGTTTATATTGACCTTCTGCTTATATTTCACAAACTTTCTTTTCTGTTTTCATTGCTAACCTGCAGAAGGCCTGAATGTCAGGCTTGCAATAACTTGTGGTGTTGACAGCTTTTATACATTATGCCCCCCTGCCCCCCTTTTTTTTTTTCCTTTATATAGCATTTCCAGTATTGAATAGTGCATTTCTAATTCACAGGATACTCTGTTGGAGCTGGACATTTTCTGACATCAGCCAGTACAGAAGTAATTGGAGGGGCTCCCCAACAGGAGCAGACTGGTAAAGTAAGAGATTGTCTATACTATTGGTATGAAGAATATAGCCCCACATACTCACCCCTGTTTTTCCAATTTAAATTAATGTATTAAAGACAAGTACCAGATAGATATGATTTATCACAGGGAGAAAAGTCAAATAAGGAATATGGGGAGATAGCCTAGATAACATTGCTGTGAACTGTGGTGTTAAAGAAGAGTACGGATAGGAAATACTAAATAGCTGTACCTCGAGATATGTTGCTTTGCTGATTCAATAGCACGCACTGTAGAGAAAGCACAGGGAACTATTTGAGATTTCTGTTTGCTGAACTCCACTTATTTTCTTGTCATTTTAGGCATACATTTTTAGCATTGAGAAGCAACTAAATATTCTGTTTGAACTAAGGGGTAAAAAGGTAAATATTTCATACTACTTTTCTGCTCTGTAGAACTTTTAGCATATCTTCAACAAAATTCAAAAAATAATGTGATTTCTTGTTTGCACACAGCTTGGCTCTTACTTTGGAGCTGCAGTTTGTGCTGTGGACCTGAATTCAGATGGTCTCTCTGACTTGCTAGTTGGTGCCCCAATGCAAAGTACCATCAGAGAAGAAGGAAGAGTTTATGTCTATATCAATTCTGGTTCTGTAAGTATTTTCTCTTAAAAATAACATGGTAACCCTTTTACTCTAGTATAACGAGATAAGAAGAGATTTTTTTTTCTCTCTTACCATACAATATTTCAGGATATAGGAAAAACAACTCTAGAACCACAGTGACTATCCCAGTAGGACTGTGTAGCACACCTCCAAAGGCTAGCTGTATAAATGCTAACACATTGTTACTTACACTAGTGTTAGAACTGAAGACAGGCAGGCTGACTTCAGGTGGTGACATCCTGCTGCTACAGCCGCTTTTCAAGCTCTCCTCCATTACCGTGCTCACCACTGAACTGGCCTGTGAAGAGCAACTTATTTAGCACCTTAGAAACAAACAAGGAATGAAAAATTTACATGCAATTAGTGGTACCAGTCAGGAAAGAGACTGGTAGTCCTCACTTTGGCAAATAAAGTAATTGGACAGATCATGCACTAGAATTAGCTGCCTTTTATACTTCTGAAGGAGAATAGCTTTTTTTTGTGTGTGTGCTTTGAATTTGGCTTTGTAAATTTTATCTTCATGTCTTATTTCCCTTTCTTCTTCTCCACACTAATACATATCTGTTCTCTTATGCTTACCATTAACTTTTTCTTAACATGTTTTCCTCACAGAGAACTAAGTCAACTGCATGATTCCTACAACTACAGCACACACAATAGCCCTGAAGCAGTTATTGTTTATTCTGACAGGAGCTTGCTGGTGTTCACAGGTGCTTGCTATGGGATCACATTGGTGTTCTCTTTTTTTAAAGAACAACTTTCTTATTATTTATTATTCTTACACTAAATACTCTTAAGTATATTTGATAATGCTCACTTCTGCACCAAAGAGTTCAGTAGGATTATATATTGGTGTTAACATTTTTAGTAATATTTCAGGTCACCTGGAAGATGCTCTGTTAATGCGTCATTGACTCTGGGTTTGTTTGTTTGGGTTTTTTTTTCAGGAGGCAAAGATGGTAGAACTGAACATAGAGCTCAGTGGGAGTGACTTATATGCAGCCAGGTTTGGAGAGTCCATAGCCAATTTAGGAGACATAGATAATGATGGGTTTGAAGGTAAGTATATAAAGAAAAAACCCTTGGGTTTAATTCTCTCTGAGCAGTGGACTGTCATGATAAATAAGGGGATTATGGGAGTCACCATAATCCCCTTATGTGGGGGGTCACCATAGTAATTGGGGCTTGCCAGAGCTCTGAGCAACCTGCTCTATCTGATGTCCCTGCTCTCAATAGGGGGGTTGGACTAGATGACCTCTAGAGGTCACTTCCAAACCAGACATTTCTATGTTTCACCACTTTCAAGTGGTGATTTGACCTTTCTTTTCTGGACTTGATGATATTGGAGGTCTGTTCCAGCCTCAGAAATTCTGTGATTCTACGCTGCTGTTTGAAATACAACTATTTCAGTCATTCATGTGCAATACCGAGCGATTAGGTTCTGTCACTTTAATAAAGAGCATGAGTGGAAGATGCTAACGCAGTCTGTATTGTTGGTCACTGCACATCAAGTGGAAACTCTAGTCCTGTTTTAGATGTCCAAGACAATGGTTGGGGAATAATTTGGCAACTTTGTAACGTCAGGAATGAAAATTAAGACATTGAGTCAAGATGCGCTTCCTAGGACAATAGGAAGTACTAAGCACATGGGGATAGTGAAAACAATCTGCAAGTTGGGGAACTATTGTGGGACTATTTCCCAGTCAGGTGACTCATGAATTGCCTCACATGGGCTCCCAGTGGATGGAGAACGCAACACAGGGAAGGACTTTGATGGATATGCCCCAATTAAAAATGTTAATGGGGCTCCAAGGAAGCCTTTTCTTCCTGTTGTCTATACAGGAGGATCTATTTCAGGCACATAAAGTTAGATGCCTAAACAGAAACTGAGAATATCCTCCCTTCCTTCCCAACCACCCAGGCTGAAACACCCTCTCTGTGATAGGTGCTGAAATTTCCATTGCCATTGTTCAGGTGTAATCTGCTTGGAGGGCAGAGTCATTAAATCTCCAGACTTGTGTCTAACCTCTGTAACAAGCACAGATGTAACAGACATTGAAAAGAGAATGCCATGTCAAAGTTATAGATAAAAGGTATTTTAGTTATAGAAAACAAATGAAAGTATGTGAGATGTGTTATAGCATCTGCAATGACTCATGGCTTTCTACTTCCCTTCTGGAGGTTGGACTAGATGACTGTTAGAAGTTCCCTTCTGACCCAAACTATTCTATGATTCAGCTTCCAGTCAGCCTGCCTAAAATGTTTTTGCTGCAGGAAGCCCCATGACCTACTGCCTCTCAGAAGACCCTTCACAAGCTGCTTAGGTAGCCCACAAAACCACAACTGACTGTGAGGCCTCCAGTTAGGCTGAAGACAAGTGGAGGAGACCAGACGCAGTGGCTTCATTCACCTTGTTATTTGTGTCTGGAAAACTGTCATGTGCTCCCCCGCAGCAGAAGGGCAGGCACAATATGCTCTGTAGAGACAGGATAAAAATATAAAAGGTGTTTTCTACTGTTCAGAAATTTATAAGCACTTTCATCTCTTTCCATCATCAAAACTTGGACTGTATGCAAAGAGCTAATATCCTTTGTGCAAAAACTGCCAGCTTTTTCTGGGCTGCATCTTTACTAAGTCCACGTCTTTCTTCATGTTTCTGAATTACTCTATTTAATTGTAGCTATGATCCAGGGTTCTCCTTTCACTCTTCCCTTTTTTGTTCTTAGTCCTGTTCTGTAACCTGCAAGACTTGGAACAGCCATTCTCTTCTGATCTGGTCTCCTTTTCCTTAAAGTAGTTGTGGTGTTTTTTCCCTCCGTTGGTACCTGTTCCTCTTTTGCATTACCTTCACAATTTTATACTCATGTTTCTGATTTTGCCCCCAAACATTTGCAAACTGAAAATGAAAACAGTATCCAAATGTAGGGCTGGGGAACAGAGATGTAAAATCAAATTAATAGCAGCATGGCAAACCAAATGTATGACAGAACATAATGTAAAACAGGCATCCTAAAACTGCAGGGGGAGGCAGAGCAAATAAGTGGATTTGTTTGTGAAGGGAGCAAAAACATTGAAAAGAAGAAAGTAGAGGCAGCATCGAGAGTGGCAACAGGAAGAGAAATTTTGTAAGAAAAGCATCTGGAAGCAAAATGTAAAGAGAAGTTGGGTGTTGGAAACCATTTGTCTGTAGTAAGTAAAAAAATAAAAGCAAAACAGAGTCAACTTCTTCAATGATCTAAACCATCAGTATCAGCCCTGTGAAGATAATGGTGTGCATTTTGGTTTAAAATCTGACCTCCTCAAGAGCATATGCGTAATTTTAATTAGCACAACTTGGCTGTCCTGTTTTCATCTTGCCAGCAGAGAAACTACATATTTTGTGCATTTTAGTCACCAAAGTATGGACTCCATCAATACGGATTCAATCGGTTCAGTAAAACCAAATCATCAAAGCTTTGCTTTTTGTGGGATTTTGGTTTGGTGCAGCATACAGTGTTTCTGATTTGCAGGGAGCTTAGTTTTGCTTATTTGTGAATGTAAGTTCACAATTACTAACTTATATTAGTGACTTTCAAGATGATGTAATTCATCTCCCCCTCCCTCCTTCCACTCTTTGGTTAACAACCTCTGGCTATTTGAACTATGGGGCTTTTTGGGTTGCTGGGCTGTTGAGGGTGAGCGGTTTCATTTGTTGGTTTGTTATGTGTTGCCACACCTTCCTTTCCTTGTTAAATGCCCGTTCAGGTTTGTTATCAAGTCATTTAATAGAAAAAATAAACAGTTCACTTCAGGTAGCTTAAGAAGAGTAATTCTTGTGTTTCAGTGATGCAACGCATGTGGGAATAGCGGAGTGCAGGAAAATCATCACAGTTCCATGAATAGAATCAAAGAATCTTTTTGGTTGGAAAAAGCCTTTAAGATCATTGAGTCCAACCATTAAACCTAGCACTGCCAAGCCCACTACTAAATGACGTCCCTAAGCACCTCATCTATGCTTTGATTTGTTTGTTTTAGTAGAACATGATAATTTTGACTGTTCTCCATTAATAAGTCTCTTAAGGGTCAAATTCTGTATTGGTAGGACCAGACTATTTTGTCTTGAACAAAATGGTTGTATTTGGCCCTTGTTTTCCAGTAACTTACCAGTTGAAGCAGAGTCAGATTACTGAGCTGGTCTGTATCATTTCTGTTTGCTTTATATGAATGTTCAGCCCTTATTTTTAATTCAGTCAAATATATTTGGTCTGGCATTGTATATATCATGACTTAGATTTCTTTAACTCTTCCTTGTTCATGTTTCCTAGTCAACTGACTGTTAAAGTGTTTTTCCACAGATGTAGCAATTGGGGCTCCACAAGAAGATGATCTTAAAGGGGCTATTTATATATACAATGGCAGGGAAGATGGAATAACACCATCATTTTCACAGGTATGCTTTTTAAATGAAAAATAATCAATGCAGAAGAACCTTAAGTTTAAATTTGAAAGGGCTTTCCTTTCATTTCACACTTTGATCATCCAAGGTACTTTAAAAGACTTCGGAAAATTTTTACATAGTCTGTGTTTTCCAGTCATAATATAACCTGTAACAGAAAAAGAAATTCTGGAGGCCTCAGACAGGGTTTATGGGATACAACATTTGCAGTAATTGAGGAATATTACTTTCAGAGGTACAGATGTAACTGCCTTCAGCAGCAGGATGGTTGTACTAACGTTTTTCATCAGAAATTGCAACTCACATACTAGCTTTCCACAAATAATTTTGTCTTCTATTTTTTTCTTCCTCAGAGAATACAAGGACATCAAGTCAGTAATTCCTTAAGCATGTTTGGACAATCCATAGCAAGTGGCATTGATGCAGATAACAATGGTTATCAAGGTGAATGAAACAATTTTACTTGTCATTTTTAAAAGAGTAGAGATTCACAGGGAACAACCCTACTGTGCTACTTGTTGCCTTTATCAGAAGCAAAATCGATTACTAAGATGACGTGTTGCATTTTGGGAAGGGAAAAAAAAAAAAAAGAGGTAAAGCTGAGGCCAAGCAGCCAGTGTTCATGGTCATCTACTTATTTAAGGAATGAGAATGATCTAATAGTATGGTCATACTGCAAAACAGGAAGAAAAACATTTTTATGGCAGTTATCTCATACGCTGATGTCACATTGAGCTAGTTTGGGGACTGGAAGCATGTTTGTTGTCCAGAGTAGTGTGCTAACCTAAAAGTCTCACTTGTCTTCACATAGTCTGGATTTTGCCAGGAGTCCCTGAGCTGTCTGGCTCTCAGCCTGTGCAAACAATACATTAACCTGACTTGGGGCTCATGGTGTTGGATTAAGATTTTTGTACAGCTCTTACGGGCATGATACATAAGTGCTAATTTGGCATTAAACCACTTAGTTGTTCCCAAGTATATACTCATTGTTTTATACGTATCGTCAAAATGTTTTGACATATTGCAGATAAGCGTTGTCAGGTATTGTCTGTCCTGCCCTTGTGGGGGTAAAGCATAAAGTTACCATGAACTGCCTGTTGTGAGCTCTGGCTGCGTCAACAGAAACGTTATCCAGGTTAATTTGTAAGGCTGAGCTAAGAGGTAATGCACAAGAAGTCTGCTGTCAGGTCTCCCATTGTTTACTGATTTGGGAGTCACATCCTCAGACCCTTGTATCATTTAGACTCCTCTGACAGATCCACTTTTCCTACCCCATTTGAGAGGTATATACACTGTGTGTATTTTATTATTGCATTAATAGTTTTTAATTAGTTTGCAATAAATAAGTCTATTTTTCTGAATGTATAATTTCATACATATATATAGTTATATATAAGTAAATTGTTTATGTATATGTGTGTGTGAATAGCAATACTAACTGTTTGGATTTAAAAAAAGGTGAGCACCTCCTGGTTAGCTAAATTGTCCTTCAGTATCAGCCACTTAGATGTGGAATAAAAATCAAGTCATCACATGACCGATATCTGCAACCTCAGCAAATCAGCATGCAGCGTTAATGGATGGGGGAATCATCTAGATAGAGAACACCTTTGAATATTATTACATGCCTTCTAATAAATAAAGGGCAAATGAGTGTTTTAATGACTAACCAAAAGGTGAATGTGCTGCAAACTCCTTGTACCTGAGAAATTTTGACACTTTTGACAAATAATACTTACTGATCTATATTTTCTTTATTGATAGATGTAGCAGTTGGTGCATTTCTGTCTGATTCTGCTGTAGTGCTGAGGTGAGATTGCTACATTTCAGTGCTTTTAAAGCCCATACAATTTAACTGTATTTTTTTATGCAGTTTAGTAAAACACAGTAGTATATTTTAACTCATGATACTCTCCTTGGTATCTTGAACTTCACTCATAAAGCTCTAGAATACTCTACAACTGAAACATTTAAGTAAACACTTCGGGGGGGGGGGGGGAATTCTGAAACTTCTTGAGGCAACAAAAACTCTACGTGAAACTATTTCTGAAGTGTTCTCTGAACATTAACTCTCTTCTGTTCTTAGAACAAAACCAGTGATAATTGTTGAAGCTTCTTTAAAACATTCTAATTCAATAAATCAAACTAATTTAAACTGCGTGGAAAATGACCAGCCTGCCGTCTGTATGAATCTGAAGATCTGCTTTACCTATACAGGACGAGAGGTACCTGGTTATATTGGTAAGCTACTTGAAAAAAAAAATCCAGTATATGTGTCATTTTAAATGCATCTATTTACAGAATAATGCTTTTGGTATTCAGTGCATCATTAATTGCAGTTCAGTATAGAATGAAAAATTAAAAACATGGGTACATTTTTAGCTCATAATTACCCTATAACGCTGAGCCATTACACTTTTATTCAATTTAGAGTAACAGCACTTTCCTACTAGTTAGGACTACCCAAGTTACGTGTCCTAGAAGACAGAATACTAAAAAAGTGAGATATCATGAGGATGAAGGTAGAACTTCATCTATTGCATTGATGTAACCCAAAGTTTTGATGACAACTTATTTAGACAAACAAAACGTAATTTTTAGCTAGCTAGCTGGGTTGTGACACTAAAAAGTTCATCTGGGGCTGTGGACAACCATTTAGTAATATTTTCACATGGGTTTTGTAGCAATACTAAAACAGTACCATCATAGATAGACTATTTCTAGTACCTGAATTAACTTATCTAACAGTGGTGTGATTAATTCACACTCATAGTTTTGAACTACGTTGTAATGATGCTATTTCAGATGGTCCCTTTCATAACATCACAATAATAGGATCGTAATTTTGATAAATTTTAAATGAGGTAGTATGCCCGCAGGGTTCACCTAAACCAGCATGCGCTTACTCTGCAAATGCTTTCTTCTGCATTGTTGCCCAAGGACCATATTCTGTTTTGTGCAGGGCTCAGTGGGCCTGTCTGTCAAGTTGGTCTGAACTTTCCACATAGAAATGTCCAAGTTGTTGCTTTGCAATTAGGTAGGGAATTAATGGTGCGTGAATGTCTTGTGTTAATGTAGAATCCAGTGGATTATTTAGCATGATATTCAGATGCCCTCCCAGACATGGACCAAACCTTATGGAACTGCTGTAGGATGCAGTCTTACACGTAGCAATAGAGAATGACATTCCCTTCATAAAGCAGCTCAAGCACCTGATCATACCATTATGGAACATTATGCGAAAGAGAGAGCCCATCAAATTACTGGAAAAGATATTTTGTTTTTGGCAAAAGGTGATCTTGCTTGAAGTAGTATCTGTTAAAGGGAATATTTGTGGCAAACTTATTTAAGATAATTTACTGTCTAAATTTGACTGTATTGCCTGGGTGCTTTTAACCTACTTGCTAGGTTAAAAGCAAACAGTCCTGCAAATATGTGGTATCTTTTGCTAAATATACTATGTATTTGCTAAATTGCTTAAATCTCTGGCATAAGAAGATAAAATATCCTTCAGGAACACATTACAGAGAACACATCCTACAATGAACTGTCAAGTTTCAAGTTCAGATCTTTCGATATTCATATTTGTGGTGAAAGATGTATAGTCAGGATTACCCTTGCTGGATTTGGATTTAAGACTTTTCAACTTAAAATAGAAAGGACTGGAGGAAATTCTAGATCTCCTAAATCAACTTTTGGCAGAGATTAAGTAATAGATCAGTAATTCTCTGAAACTTATTTGCAATTTGTTATTATAGCAATTCATGCTAACTTAAGAAAACCTGTGAAGATAAACAGTATTTGTCAGTGTCTGCTGACTTACCTGTTTGTTTGTAAATTAATGTCAGCCCTGTAAATAACTGAAATTTTCTTTAAATACATTCTGGTAGAAAACTATAACTCCACAAAGCTACCTCTGATGTAAAAGCACATGTCAGGGATCAGTCATGACACGATCAATTTTCAGAGGGCTAGAAGCTTTTGTTAAGTATGGATTTATGTCAGAGTATTTTTAAGCAGAGCATTTCAAAATGGATATTATGGAGCATACTTCAGGAAGTATGTCAGAAGATGTCATTTCTATCATAAATTCATGAAAATTGTAACAATATTTAATAACTTTTCCCCGGGTTTTTTTTTTGCAGTACTGCTTTATAATCTGAGTGTTGATGTGAACAGGAAAGTGGATACACCAGCAAGATTTTATTTTTCGTCCAATGGAACATCTGATACAATCTCGGGAAATATAAAGATTTACAGCAAGAATACTGCCTGCAAAGATCATCCAGCATTTATGAGGGTAATGTAATTTTCAATATGTATTGCCCTGTATCCTTTGTTCTGCTTTATAAAGCACACCTGCCATGAAAGAACTTATTTTGTTTACAATTGCATCACATCATTTTGTAAGTAAAATATTTGTGTTCATAACCTCCACATTTAATCTATTTTAATTCTGATGCTTTCTCAGCTTTCTGTGAGGAAGTCAGTGGGTCTGCAGGCTTTTATGTCAGTGAGAATGTGAGTAATAATAATAATAACCACAGTGATGAAGTAGGACATGAGCATTCTTGACTGAGGGCAGGGGGAAGTTGCCCAGATGCATCTCAACTGGTAGTTGCACCTAAGTGAATGTTATAGGAGCAATGGCAAATCACCACGTAGAAGAGTTCTGTAAGCTAAGAGAGATCTGACTGACAGCTGACCCTGTACAGACTGCTGTACCAGCATCAGCAGGTATTTGTGTAGGAGGAAGGATATGATTTGGCACACCACTTCTATAGTCTATCATTGGTATTTTTCCTTCATATAATTCAATTTTCTTTATATTTTTTTTAATTAATAGTATTACAAGCATCTCCTTCCACCCACTGAGCTTTCTGTACTTGTATGAAGTTCCTAAAGTTAAATAAGTGTGAACGTCTGACAAGTACAGTCTTTGCAAGAGATAATGTACATTTTATGTATTTTCAGTAAAGACTAATTAATAGCTAATTAGTGTAATGGAAGTAATATAAAGCAGATGCAGGGAAGACCTTGTGGAAAATTATTATGAATTAGATAATATGTGATTTGACTATAAGAATTGAATTATAAGCTTGCCTATAAGAATTAGGAAGTGGCCATGTGGAGGGACAATCAACGTCTGTCTGTCTCCTACACTTGGGGCATAATTTAATCCAGTTTGCTATTGTTAATATTCGGTCCTTCAAGCTGTTCAGTTTTCACAAGTAGATAGTTTGTGCTCTGATCTGCAACATTCCTACACAGTCAAAGGTTAATGTACAAAATGGTCATTTATTGGGGAGTTTAATCTTTTAAATTCAGACTAGGAAAACTAAAATGCGGTCATGGTCTGATTTAGTGGTACTGTGGGGGAACTTTTGATTTCAGACGGAAGTACCCTTGGAGTTTGTCTGGCATTATCCCACTGATTCTCTTTCTTCATTTTAGCCATCTCTTGCCTATTCTTCTATTTGGGCAGTACAGCGTTTTGTAGTTTTGTAAGGCAGTATTATAGACAGAAATAGGTTTGCTATTCAATTAGACTTCTTCTATTAAAAGAATCTTCCATTCTGAAATGCCTGATGCTGTCATTGAATGTATTATGCTTTTCTTCGGTGATAAAGATGTCTAGAAAAGTATATGAGCCATACGGTATATTAAGTTACTTTACATGTAAAATACAAGTGTTCCTGTTTAACTTAGTTCTAGGGAACCTTATAATCTTTAAAACATAAGCATACATGTCTTGTCTTATATGATTAACTCATTAGGTTTCCAATTTTCATAGAAAGATGTAAGGGATATCTTGACTCCTGTACATGTTGAAGCAAGTTATCATCTGGGGCATCATATTCTACAGAAAAGAAATGCTCAAGAATTTTCACCACTTCAACCTGTTCTTCAACAGAGGAAAGAAAAAGATGTTATAAAAAGCAAGGTTAGTGTGTGAGTTCTCTTCTTTTAAAACACAGTAAGGAAATATTCATGTTCTAATATTCTGTTAAAGAAAGCCTCACACATCTGTAGCATGTGAAGAAATGCATTTTCCAGACCAGCACCTAGTGCCTTGATCTTAATAAACCAGCATGGTAAAAAATGCCCAATTTTTTTCTAAAAAAAAAAATAAAATAAATCTTTGCAGAACAGGTATACAACTAGTATTATGATTAAAAAAAAAAAGTTATGTGCAGAGATACTATATACTTCTCAACACACAGGTATGAAATTCACTCTGAAATATTAATTCCTTTTCAGCTACACAGGATGAGTTACTTTTCAGTATAAAATTGTTCTTTGAAATTAATTCTGTATTAAATACTCAATATTATGTTGGTATTAATCTTGAAGTGTTTCAACAGTGGTGCTGAAATACTAGGTCTGTGAAGGTACTGAAGGTTTTCAAACACAAAGTCTGTGGAGAAAAAAAGAGTGTATTCTTTATCTCTAAATGTGTATGAAAGTAACTTTTGTTCAAAATAAACTTATTAAGAGTTAATAGATGTTTATTCTGAATTAAGCAAAAGTCAGGATGCTCTGAATTTTTAACTACTAAATGGTCATAAATATATTATGACTTTTCACAAACAGTAGGCTTCATATAATTCAGATACAGTTGGTTAACAGAACTCTGAGGTATACAAAAGCTCCTTTTAAATGGCACACTTTTTCTTTTCATTCAAAATTTTGTTTTAGAAGCTGTAGAGTTGAACAGAAAGAGGGTGTTGTTGAATATAGTTACAGAAATGTGCTTTATAGCATAATGATAACCAAGGCAGAGACACCTACAGCTCCTGGTGTCTCTAGTCTTATCAAACCTTACTGACAGTATGATAAGTAAAGTTTTCATAATGAAACTCTTGCAAAAGTTAATGTGCTGTAATATAGGAGAGACTGCAGAGAACTCAGTTCTGGATCCTCTAAAAAACACTGCCTTTTCTGTGTACTGCTTTTAAAAAAACAGCTGAACATACACCCACTGGTTTCACTGTGGGAGGCTGAGTCTGGAAAGCCTGTCTGTTGTTATTCTGAGTGTGCGGAGTGTGATTGGAAAATGGCAAACCATAGCCTGATTTGAATTGTCTTTAGGAGCAAGAGCTATTTGCCAATTCCAGATACTTGGTAACAAGGTGATAGGTTTCTTTCTTTGGAAATACTTTTACTCACTATAACACATGTAATACACTAAAGTGCCTTTTTAATTGTTATTATTATTTGTCTTTTCAAGTTTGTTTTTGCAAGATTTTGCTCCCATGAAAATTGTTCTGCTGACTTGAGAGTGTTCGGAAAAGTTGCTTTTCCAAAGTAAGTATAACGTGCTTTCATTTTTTTGGAAAAGGTTCAGTAAGAGTTTATCTAAATTATTCCTTAGTCTTTGGTATGTAAAGAACAATAATTTGCAAAAGTAGACTATGGACTCCCTGCGAAAATATGAGTAAAGCTGTTTAGTTGAAGAATATCTTTAAATTGTGAATCTTCCAGGAATTGTAACAAAAATATATAAAATTGAAGAACTGTTCTTGCATAATTAGAAGTCTTTACAGCTCATAAAATGTAAGTTCTTCACAAACAAGTAAATTTGTATTCTACACTTCATCTATAACTGAGCGAAGATACAGTGCACAATGCATACTCAATATGTAAACATCATAACTACTAATTGACCAGCTTTCAGTTATTTACTGCTCTTATGAAGATACTGTACTTGCACTGTACAAAGAAGATACTTCAGTTTTGTACTAAGACATTGTTATATTTATTATTTCAATTATAAGATAATTAAGTGGCTCTTTTTCTTCATTTACTCAAGAATATCACATCTTCAGTTTTCTACTGCTGATTAGACACCAGATGGTTGATTATTATGTGAGGTTTGGACTTTTTTTCCCTCCATGAATTAGCTTGCATTTTATAAAATTAATCTTTTGTGATTTTTGTCTTGCATCCCTATTTTTTTATATACCTGTTAGTATGTTTCAGTTTTCCCATTCCTTCCAGTTAATTATCATGTTTAAATCACGTTATTATGCAAGATAATTAATGCACTTTCAAAGTATTTAAATACAATTACTATTGTCTTGCAGAATCTGTATTACACCAAGCAATACTTTGTGAGAGAGACGTCTATTTAGCATCATCTTTGGAAAGTTTTACACCACATACTGTTTTTTCTATTCAGAATGGATTCTGATGATTTAAGTTAGATTTTATCACTGCCATCTTTTTCTTTATTAAATATTATATTTCAGAGGAAGAAACATGGGTGGTTGGTGTGCAAGAGGAGAAATTGTACCTGTTGTGAATCTCGGCTAGTTGGGTATTTTGTGTGTGACCTAGATTTTTTCTGTAATTCATCACTTTTCAAGTGGATTCTACTTTGCTGGAGACACTAGGTTGGACTACCCCAAATGACACCAAAAGAGGATGACAATCGCATAATGCTGATTAATCACACGTGTGATCCTCAGCACAAGCTTTTTCATCTTAGATTGCAGAATAAGATTAGTATCTCTCTGCCTACTTTAACACGTGGACGGGAGCATGAGTATAGTCTTGAGCCCTTCCATCATTTGCTTAGGCTTGAAAGTTATTTTATTTGAATGACCATAAACTTTTCAGAAAGAAAAATTGTGCAGCATTTGCATTCATGACATTAGTGATACAGTTTTGTAAGTACTTCAAAGCTCTAAGAAAGGAAAACAGATTACAACATACCTGCTTAGCATTAGAGACTAGTAGAAGATTTTCAGTGTAAATAAATAGGCTAAATATCTTGATGAAGTGTGAAGTATCACCTTAAATTACATTGTGCCTCTAGAATCTCGATTAAAAACTAGTTAGCTGTGAAGTGGTAATTTATTTTGTCTAGACAGAATGCATTCATTATCCTTGAACAGCAAAGCAAACACTTTTAGTCTTAAAAGAATGAAATCAAATAGGGGTGTCAATGTAATGCTTTACTTACTGAGCTATGAGTCTTCACATATATACTACCAAGTTCTGTTTAAATTGCTTAGATTTTGGCCTGCTCTGTAAATTTTTTTTAATGAAGAATGAAATAGGATTACCAGAGAAAAGCTCTAGTTTAGCTTTGTTGTAGTCCCAGATGCGCACCTGGTGCTTTTGTATACTTGCGTGTTAACGTGGGAGGCATCTTTTGTGACAGCATCTTGTTAAGGAGCTTGGCTTTAATGAATTGTAAGCATGTAACTAGTAAAACAACTTTAAAATTTCACCTAAATTTAAGTTACTGAAACGTTAACACTGTGTTTTTCTTTAATTCGCTTTTGTCTTGGAACCTCTCAGCTTATGCAGTGCTTTTACCTTCTGTTGCTTTTCTAAGTGCCAGCTTCTCTCCCAAAGGTGTTCAGTGACTAATGCTTTGGTTTGAAGCCAGAATATCTGATAAATGTCTATTTCTGGGCAGCCTTTCTACAAGTCTTAATTAAACTTTAATGTCAAGCTGAAGTTTACTTTTAGTCCCTCGTAGGGTGTCTGTACTTGCAACATGATTATAGATTATTACATAGATCATAAGACAGGCATGTTCACTTGCCGCCTTTGTGACCTGTTTCATATCAACTCAGTCCTATATTTTGAGTACAAAGAGTGGATTTTGAAATAATGTCTGAAAATACTGTAGCGGTAGCACATTGATGTTCTCATTTGTAAAGGAAAGCACTTAGCTTATAAAAGCCAGAAGCACAGCTGGTCTGATAACAGTTTTCTTGCGCTCTCATTAATAACCTCAGGCCTTAAGTAGTACAATACTGGAGCTGACTATCATATAAATGGTGTAGTACCTTCAGTTACAGGTCTGAGGAAAAACTTTCTTAATGATCTCCAGCTGAGCTTTGTCAAAACCAAATTAAAATAACTAAAAGAGCAGTGGAGGAAAATTTTTGCATATAGCCTGTATATAGAATTACTTTTCCCTTAATTATTTTTATAGGCCTCATGATAAGAAAACATACCTTGCTGTTGGAAGTATGAAGACTTTACTGTTGAACATTTCTCTGCTTAATGTTGGAGATGATGCATATGAAACTGTCCTCCACATTCAAATCCCTAAAGGTCTTTATTTCATCCGAGTTTTAGAACTGGTAAGAACAAAACAAAAAATCTGTCAAACAGTAATACTTGGATATTTGTGCTTTTTCAGCCAGACAATTTTCAAATTGTGTTTGAAAAAAACATAATTTGAAAAAAAAACCCTGACAAAACTCCAGTTTTTAACTTCTCAGACTTTAAGCTATCTCAACTATGTGGTATTTACTCAGTCCAGGTGACTTTCAGTAACAGGATGTGATGGTAACAACTAAGATTTAAAAAAAAACCCTGTTCTCTAAATGTATTTTGGGATATTACTGCTACTTTTTGTCTGATTATCATGTTTTTAGCGATCACAAAGATCTCATTGAGTCTGCTCTTTGTCACAAATACATAGTCTTATGAAGAAGTCACAAATCTTATTGCTCACGTTTTACCTTTTTTAAAATAACTGCTCTCTGTGTAGAATCCCTGACACCTTTCAGAGGTTGGCATTAAATTTGAGTGGGTCTGAGTCTGATGAATACGCCTCTGCTTTGCTTTTAGAAAACAGAAGATGCAGTAATAGGATGCAGTAATCAATATAAGCTGAAGTAGTCATGAATAACATGAATGTTCTGTATATTTGTATCACTGAAATAACAAACACCTAGTTCAGGGAAAAAAAAAACCCACTCAGTTTCAGTGTGCGCATGTCATCTGAAATGTGAGAAAGAAGCAGTTTTCTTTTAGTCGTTAATAATTTGTCCTTTATTTTAGGAAGAAAAACAGATACACTGTGAAGTATTAGATAAAGAATTTTATGCACTGAAACTTGAGTGCAGCATTGGTTATTTATATGTAGATCAAAAATCAAAGGTAAGCTATGTATGAATTTCCTAGTTTTAAAAACACCCTGAATATGTCAGGAGGTTTTTCAGGTGGGGGGGGGGGGGGGAAATCTTGTTTTTCAGAATCTCTCCTTTATTCCCAGCTAATGTCTTTTGCCATGTTGGTGATCTGAATCTCCCTGCTGCTTTCAAAATTGGTTGCTTAAATGGTCTCTGGAATAATTCAATAATGCACAACATTTTTTGTATTATGCATCAGCTGATTTGCTTGGCTTTCTAGACAAGTCAGCTGACTAATGCTATGAAGAGTTGTGTTAAGAGAAGGGCAGTAGAAGACACAAAAGCAAGTGTTCTGAGTTTGGATTTATTCTTTTTTTTTTAGAGAGGTAAATTCTAAATGAGTGTAATAAAGTATTTTTATTTGAATTGTGTTAAGGCACACTATCATTTGATATAAAGAATATTTTATTTGTTCTACAGCTGGATTTTAGTTTCCTCTTGGATGCAAGCTCGTTTACCAGAGCAGAAGATGACCTCAACATCATCATTAATGCAACCTGGTAAAGTCCTAGTAAAAATTGCTCAATGAAAAATGTTACTAGCTTTGGAAAATAGACTAGAGAACACAGGAAACACTTAGAAAAGCACAATTGCAAGAAAGCACGTTGGTTGCAAATCTGTAGAGAAGGGAAATTTCAAAAACCAGAAGCCAAACCAACAGACAATCGGTACTTGAATGCTGAGCCGGCTTCTGCCTCTATAAAATGTTCTTTTCTTACCACCTGACATATATTGACATAAAAATATTTTTGTTTTAAGTCAAAGGTCTGCTTAATATTTGTTTATAGGAATAAGGTGTAGCATATGATGATAGATTCGATAGTCATTTTTCTCTCGTGGTGTTTTTATAGTAAAAATGAAGATGGGAACATGTTGCTGGATAACACGCTAACTTTATCTGTACCTCTAAAATACGAGATTGAGTTAAATGCTCATGGGTAAGTCAGCTGTTGCTCTACCTGCACATCCATAGAACTGTTGTCTTGTTACTATTTTAAATTCTCAAAGTTTTCAAGTGGAAGCACGATGTAGCTGAAAAATCTTGGGAATGAGATGGAACAGCCATTCTGGGGTCTGACCCATAAACTTCAAAGATTTTGTTTCCACTACTGTGAGATGAGACCAGTGATGGCTATGGTGCTGTTGACTAATTTTTTTAAGAACTGGAATGCTCTTTCTAGAAAGAGATATTTAGTAAGAGCACAGCAGCTCCTCAGATTCCTTGTTTTACGGGTTTGCTTGGAGCGTAGTTTTAGGTGAGGATTTATGACGTGATTCATCTGCCTTTTTTAGAGGAAAGATTACCAAGGTAGAGGACAACGTCTCAGTGTTTCTAGACTAAATTAAATGCAAACTCAGGCATTTTCTTAGAACCAAGCTTACTGCAGATAGTATGAGGCAGAAAGTTATGCTGATGATATGTAGCAATTCTATTCATTAACAACTTCTAAACCTTTGTAGATTTGTATCACCAGCTTCGTTTGTTTATGGAACAAATGAGAAAGACTTGGCAGTTACATGTATGAAGGAGAGTATCAACTTCACTTTCCATGTAAGACTTTTTCTTTGTAAACCCTTTTATTGTTGTTTTGAAGGTTAATGTTGAGATTTCCAGTGTATTTAATGACAGTCTGCACAGTCAGTAAGGGAACTTTTAAGAGTACAAGGCAGTGATGAGCAACTTCTGTGCATTAGTGATGGGAAGTAGCTGTTAATCCATCTTTGAACACTTTTCAGCCTGGACAATCTTCCACTGAATGGTCAGAGAAAAATTACTTAGCACAAGTAGGATTCAGAGTGGTAGAGCAGTTCTGACTTTGTTTCTTAATAGAAGTGGCACTTTAAAGGGAATTATCTTATGGTGAGCAAAAGAAACTAGGAGCTCCTTATAAGAGGATCTATAGGTATCAGATTTGTCTCCAGTGGATTAAAAGCAGGAGTTAGACATTAATCTTTCCTAGTTCCTTTTGCATATTCTCCTGGAAGGCAGTCTGTATGACCTCAGGGTAGTCATCACAGATTAGCACTACTGACTCATTGGGTTCAGAGAAGGGTTCAGCAAGCCTAGAGAATGAATTAAGGGAAATGTTACAACTCCTGGCAGAACTGGCTTTCATGATAGCACGACAATGCAGGTGCTACCCCGTTCGGGGAACTTTTATGTATTTATACTTTTTTGTAGTTGTTGTTGTTAATTGAATGCCAACCATGAATTAAAACTTTAAATATGTAACATTCTTCCCCACAAGGTTATCAGTGCAGGACCAAGCATGGCTCCAAATACAAACTTAGAGATAATGATACCTAATGCTTTTCCACCCAATGACTTCAAATTATTCAACACCTTGAATCTAAAGGTAAGCATGGGTTACTTAATTTTATCAGCTCTATAAATTCTATGGAGAAGAGAAGCGGAGCATAGGTAATGTGTTCGATTTGTTAGCTATAGGGAAGCAGAGTGAACAACAATAGGGTGGTCTTCAGCCCTGTGTATTTTACTTTAAGAATTCTAAAATTTACATTCCTTTTGAGCTTCTTGGCCTTTCAGAAATCCGTATTCGGATTATTATCTGATGTTTAAATTCTAACATTGATGATGGTATTTTCATTTCCAGACAACAGTTGGAGAGTGCTTCTATAATAAATATCCCAGAAACTGTAGTGCAGCAGAAAAAAATGAAAACATACTGAAGGATGTTGTCACTTTCTTTTCAAAGCCTGCTAAGAGACAAATGGTAAGGAGTGCCTTTTGGCATCAATAGGAATTAAATGACTGTATGAATTGAGTCTTAAGACAACAGTGTATCTTATATAATGAGGTTACCAGAGCAGTCTTCAAGGATTTGTGGGGAGACCTGTGCTAAGTTCAGTGTAGTCATAAACAACTTTACTAAAAGAGGTGAGAACTGAGATGGGAAAGTTGATTAATGACATGTCACTGAAGTCAGCATGGATGACAGTCACCTGTGAAGAACTGCTGAAGGTTTATGTCACTGAATGAGTGGGAAAACAGAATGGCAGATAAAATTCAGAAACAAATCCAAAATGATGCATGTGAGAAAAAAAAGTCTGAAGTTTAATTACCTGAAGTATGAAGATCAAATACTCATTGCCTTTTCCACATCAAAAAAGTGCCATCAAATGTAACTAATAGGAGCCAGGTTAAAAAAAAAAAGTAGTACTGATGGCAGAACTTCAGACAGAAGAATTGGTATGAATGCTAAAAATAAGTGAATTCCAAGGGAAACTACACAAGTTAAGGGGACTGAAAGTCATTAAAAATTACAAAATAATTTGGAAATAATTTTTGGATCAGGAAATTCATCCTGAAACTATTTATGAGGCTTGGTGAATATTGCCTGGCCTCTTCTGTACCTGTTTACGGACCCTCCTGATGTCCAGATACTTTATGTCATCTGAACCAAAATTGCTATTCAGTTGTTACATTTTTGAGGTTTTGTTCTCATCGAAATCTCTGTCCTGCAACTTGTGTTTGATAAAGTGCAATTTTATTTAATGCTTTCATCTTAAAAGAAGCTGGACATTTTTAAATGTCAGTCTGGGACTTCATGTAATCATGTTACAAGGAACAAATGCGAGACAACCTGCACTAGAATATCAAATCAGAACTTGGGCACTTCACTCTTGGACCAAGAATATAATCACGTATAGGCCTCCGTGTTCATCTTTGGAGTTCAGTGAAATGGTGCTAGCTGTCAGTGTTCAAGTTTATCAATCAATTATACTGTTTATAGTGGATATCCTATAGTCATTGTCATTTATCATTCTGTAAAAGCTAATTTGAAATAAGAGTGTTAAATAAAACTCATATAACCAAGTTATGCCAATTGTTATTTTTCAGTCTAAAACAATTTCAATTTTTAAGAAAAATGACCTATTGTCTTCTATAACAATTGGCTGGGCTCTGTGCTGTTTCTTTAGCACCTACAGATCAATAGTGAAAGATGACAGCTTAGGGTTACACCCTGACTTTGCAAGAACAAACATGGATCTTTTTGGTTTACTCTGTTCCTGAGTGTCTTTAATACTAAGATGAAGTTGATAAGCTTTAATCTTTCCCTCCCTTCTATAGTACTGCATGAAAAATGACAGCTTTTGCTTACAAATACATTGCCAGCTTGGAAACATGGAAAGTGGAAAAGAAGCAACCATTCACTTGCATCTGGAGGCTACTCCTTCACTTTTAGAAATGGTAATGTGCTATTTCCCTCCCCCCCATATTTGAGGGGAATATTTCAAGGCATATTTGCAGGATTCTCTGCATATAAATTCTAGGTATTAGTGTATTTTTGAAAACTGTGATTAAATCCAAATCTTTTAGGTGTCAGCCTATTTTATGTTTTCAATTCTAAGTCTCAAGGTTATATATGAAAAATGAAAACCACTGAAAAGTATGTATTTTAGATTAGAACTTTATCATATGTATCTCTTTGCCTATTCTGGCTGGGTTATGTTGGATTGGGATTTAATTTCAACTCATAATTGTACTTTTCTGTGAAAAGAAGCATGGATGGGGACTTAAGTAAAATCCAGCTGGGCTTCCTTCCAGCTTCTGGTACTAATTTGTTTTGTGATCAGAAGAAGGTGGCATTGTGTGTTTCTGTGAGATTCTGTTTCTGTGAGCAGCTGTGTTACCACTTTTGCCGAGTTAGAATTAATATGTTGAAGTTATTTTTTTAAAAGATAGGATTTTTACTTTTTTTTTTTTAATCAGGATGATGCATCAGCACTGAAGTTTGAAGTAAGAGCAACAGCCTCACCAGAAAAAAATGCAAGAGTTATTGAACTACACAAGGAGAAGCAAGTTGCATATGTAAGAATTCTTTTAACGAACTTGTGATAAACTTGTTAAAGTAATAAAAACCAACAGCGATTTTGATTGTGGAATTCTATACATAGCTATACACAGGCAATGAATATAGTGTTAATTACTTAAAGATGTAATTATTTTTTCCTAGTTTCTTTTGAAGAAAAAAAAAGTCACCGCTAAACTTGTGTTCTGCTTTCCAGGTCTATTTGGAAGGAGTGCATCACCAAAAGCCAAAATACCGTGTTACTGTGCTAATTATTGGAATAGGATTAATAGTTGGTGTTACCTTGTTTTTGCTTCTTTCATTTATATTATGGAAGGTAGGTTTTCAGTATTTCTCAGTTGTTTTCAAGTCAGGAATTCATACTGCTGGTGGATCTTTGCATCTGTTAATGCAGGTTAAAGGAAAAATAATACATTATTATGATCTGTACTTTCTAAAGAGACACAGTTCCTCCTGTAATATGCTTTCTTCAAAATATTTCTCCATTTTTCTTCATTTTGTCTTTCGCATATTCTACAGATTCTGTTATTCAACACCACAACCCCTTTCTCATGTTCTATATGGCATCTCATGTTTGCAAATGATTTACATAATTTAATGATACCAAATTGATCTTTTTTTCAGTGTAGTGCTCCACATTTAATGTCACTCATCACACAATGACTAATAGTCTACAACATAGTTTCATGCCAGAATAAATTGTTTAAGATTGTATACTGCAGCATAAATACTTAAAAAAAAAAACAAAACAAAACCAACCCTGTGCATAAGTAAAATAGAAAACTCTGAAGGATGCAGCTTCTCTGACAAGCAATTAAGAGATTGTGAACTTGTGTAGCTACATGCAGACACTCTCCATTCATTGTTTTTCCCAGGGACGTCTAGAAAGGAAACAAATTTAACAGGAAAGGTTTATTACTATTTTACATTTTAAAAAATACTGGATTTTGTGGACTGTTCCAGTTCACAGGCCCACCTGTCCTGACTCCTTGCAGAAGAGTATTTTCCTCCCAAAAAAAGTAAAAGTAAACCCACTTTTTTGATTGATAGTAACACTTGATTACTTGGTATGGCAAATACCATCATTCGTAAACACCATACATACACATTTTATTTTAGTTCATCTTTTATGGTTTAGTTTTGATAACAAAGATTTGCTCACAACAGATTCCAAAATTATGTATTTCAGATTGGCTTTTTCAAAAGGCAATACAAACCAGTCCCTCAAGACAACAACAGAAGAGACAGCTGGAGTTTTACAAGTGGCAACAAAGATGACTAAGATGGCAAATAAACGTTTGATTTTCAAATGAAGAATTTCAGATTCAGATTAATTCACAGGAGAAACATCAGTGACAAGAAAACTGGTCTTGAGTTTATGCGCTCTTACAAAATACACTTTATTTCCCTGAACTGTATGGAGGACTACACCTTAGAGTACTGTTTTTTTTTCTAATATGAAAATGGTAAACCAGTTTGTTTTGAAGTCTCACGGTAATATTTGAAATGCCATATATATGTATATATATCTGGTTTCAAACAGAAGAACACTAAAGATAAAGAGAAGAATTACTTACCAGGAAGAACTTCTAGAAAGTAATAATTTTCGGGCAATCCTGGAAAACAAGATCTCAAACACCTTAGCATGAGTTATTCTATTGATTTTCAAGTTTCAATAACCTTTTGATTAGACATTCAAGAAGAAATCCTCCATCATCTTGCTTTGACAGTTTCACAAGGGTAAACTAGCTTAAACCAATAGAAGGACCGTAAATAGAGTGCACAGATGTAGACAACACCTATCCAAAGCTCTCTTGGGCTTCTGAAGGTATCCTTGTGAGCTTTGACTTCATAGGTACAGCCACACAACTGCAGAGACTCAGACACCCAGGCAAGCCAGAAGCAGGAAGGTCAAAAGTGGATGCAGAGCAGGCAATTCTATAGAGTAGCCTAGAGAAGCAGCACAGAAGGCTCTCAGCTGTAGAAAAAGTAATGTATTGGAGATCGTAATTTGTAGCCATCTTTAACATGGTGCTTGCAAGCATAACAGAATTGTTTCATCCTTTCCTCAGATATTGCTGCCATGGTGTTTTGGACTTCTCCAATTAAATATTTCTATGTTGGGTTTTTTAAAGCAAGTATTTATTTTTATTTATTTGAAGATTTTCTATGGTACTTAGCAGAGTACTACTGGCCTTCTTCCAGGACCTGAGAAAAAAAAAGTAAAAATCACATGATGACAGAGGAACATGTACCTAAAAGACTCCAAGTGACAACTTTACTGGGCCAAATGTTATCTTTAGATGTGCGACCCTTTACCTGAAAGTACTTAATAATAAGGAAGTCATGTGGAGTGCTAGCTTGAGTTCTTGTGAAGTTGTCAGATAAATACCAGAGCCATGCACCCTCAGAAGCCACTCGGCACAAGGGCAAATGACTGAATAGAAACATGGTTCAAACCATTGCTCTGCTGCTACTACAGGAAGTTTCTTCAGCTAGATAAGTTTGCACTGCCACCTAGCTCTGGTGAAATAGTACAATCCAGGGAGGAGAAAAACAAAAACCTTAATTTTGCTCCCCAGTACAACTGGAGAATGTACAACGTCAGTAACTCAATTTATTGCAACAGCAGTATGCAATATGGCCTTTCTTGCCATGCCTTTGCTGTCTTTCTGAACTGCAAGGAGAAGCGAATGTACCATCATATGAATGAACCTGCACCCTCACACAGGAATTAGCCTGAGACTCAAAAGCAATACAAGGTGCCTTCAGAGAGCACTTTGCTAATAGTGTGTTCGGTGCCACAAAAGCCACATTGTCCACAGATTCTAAAGGTATTGGGGACCATTTTGTAATTACACTTTATTTGATGCCAAAGATGTGAATCACTCTAAAGTAAATTTTCTCTCTCAAATCTCCTGCAGTGTAAGGACAAATGAATGTGCATATATTAGCAAAGGGGGGGGGGGGGGAAGTATGTATGTGAAGAATTAAATACTTTCTTGCAAGTCTTTGACAATATACAGAAAATGCTTATCTTCCAAATGGCTTTAGTGAATTTTTGCACTTTAACCAAAATATCTTGGAACAGAAATTAGTTTGCTATTATAGTGTATTGTGAAAAATATACCTCAAGTACTGGAAGATATCCTAACATTCTTTTTAGTACAAACAAGGCAAGCAAGTGAAACTAAAGCATTTTATTTGTCTTTGAAATAGTTTACATAAGTCAGTACATTTGATAATATTACATAGGAAGTACTAAATTTCCAATTCAGATTTTAACAACATGTAAATGGTGGATGCCTGTTCTTAGGATATGAAGCAAAGTTCATTTAGCTTTTATAACCGGGGTTGTCATAAAATGAATGTACAGTTTCCTGAGGGTGGCAAGGTTATAAAGTAGCACTCAATTTTGTTTTATTAAAATGAACCCCAACAAGTTAAGCACATGAATGCTGTTTCTCCCACGAGTTCAATTATTTTGTTAATTTTCATTTATGTAATAAAACCAGATAAATGTACTAAATGTATCTGGAATCTCCTTCTTAGCTTTAGGAAGTTTAATTTGATTTGTCTTAACATGTTTAAAATATGTGATGTCATGTGATATCAGTTATAATCGTTTAACTGGAGACTACCCACTGTGACTAAGACATCAACTATAAACTGAAATGAGAGTTTCCAACTGGAGATGAGGAAAAATATTTCCCCCCCGAGGACAGCGAGTCATCAGAAAAGGGGTGCAGCAATGTTGTATGGTCTCCATCCATGGAGGTATCAAGGACAGACTTCATGAAGCCCTGAGCAATCTGACCTCAGAGTTGAACCCATGCTGAGCAGGAGGTTGGCTTTCAGCCAGGCCAAAGGATGGTGTGACTCTGATCCTAGTCTGCAGTCAGTAACTGCAGTGCAAAGAGCAGAACTAGCTAAAAGATTCCTGTAAGAATTAATTGCCTGTGAAGCAGGCATTTGATTGTCTAGGAATCTGGCCTTTCCTAGTGGCTAGGTTTGTTTACAGAAACAGCATGAGATTCCAACAAGTAACAGCTTGCTCTTAGGAGACAGATAATCACCAGCAATACTTTAGGTGCAGTGCTTTTTTCCTTTTGTATTTATCACAGGTAAGAATTTTTCACAAGTAGTATTTAAAATCAAATAAAATACAGTAGCTGTAGATCCCGTGTAAAGGCTTCAGACCTTGATTAAACAAAATCTTAAAAGGACTGGATTTGAGATTATACTTGACTCCTTACTGAAGAAAGAGCTTAAAGCAAGTCCTTCTAGGCATGAGACAATGTGACTTTCATACCATCATGTGTCAGATGACTTCTGAACAATTCACAGACAAGTGACCAGGAAAACATTCATTATCTCTGTGGTCCTGCAGCCGGACACACTTGTCAATCTGCTACTTTTCATCATCACAGAGAAATCCAATTCCCAGAAAGCATATAGTCTTAATATGCTGTCATCTCAAATAATTGTATTAAATATTTAATACAAATTACAAGAAATCAAACACAAAAATTGTTTATATACTGTAAGGAAGGTATAAAAATATAAGTCAAGTCTTAAGTTATTTCTCACAACTTTATTCTCAGCAACAACAAAAACTATGCTGAATATCATTTCTGTTCTAGGGTAGATAAAATATTTTTATATACTTATTTTGTACAGAGCAGTCTTTAAAATATATTTCAACTAAGAAAAGCCATGTAAGATAACAGTATATTCTTTCATATTACTGTTTAACTAGAAATTATTTGAAAGCCAATACATTAAGGCAACATTAAAAATGGTAACTAGAAATGCAAGTACTTCATTAAAAAAAAAAAAATCTATATTTTGCCACCAGTCTTCAGCATGAGGTGGTACCATACCTCTACTCATCAGCTCTGTTTGAACTGTTACCTCACAAAATGAATAGCAACAGACTTAAAACTCTCTCATATTTATTGCAAAAGTTAGAATCTAAAGGAAAAAAAAATTCTATTCTGATAGACATTTCATGGACTCCAAATTTATGAGACCAATATAATCAGCTTTCATGGTTTCTTGTTAAGCCTATCAGTTTCTTTACAGTTAAATACAACCTGATAAAAATATGTAACGATAAAAATTTAAAATCAGAAATACTACAAAAATCCCAGTTAAGCACAAGTGAATTCAGCAAGTGAAAGACTGGGGCCTTGGAAAGCTGAGCACAGAGGTAGGAAAAGGATTCTGCAATACAGAACTTACAGCATGTCCCTGCTATATGCAATTGCAAGTTGCTTGGGAACTCTCGAGGTCATCAGTGTTTACTCCATAGAGATAGATCAGTTGAGGGTGCACCCTGTGAAGTAAGGAAATCAAACTTCATCGATTTCATTCACTCCTGCAATGTGTGTACCACTTTTGAGGGGCTGGGGGGAGAACTGCTCTATGGAATAAAATCAGGTGAATTACATTTTGACAGTTCCTGTAAGATCATCTTTATGAGTAAATAGTATATATCCTGTAACATGATCTGCCTTTTATCTTACATTCCAGCCTGTTACTCTGAGCTTTGTGCCTTCAACTAATCCCGGGTGCATTGCAGAATGAGCCACCCCCCCATTTAATTCCACTAATCATCCATCCCCCTATTTCCCTATGCATTCCTAGTCTCTTTCTTAGATCCTAGGAGGGAGGCTATTCCCAAGCAGCACAAAGTTTCCTATAACTGAACAACTGCATGTTTTATTAACCTTACATACACTGCTTTCCAAGCAGGAATCCTTATCCCAAAAGGTTGCTTCTCCCAGGAGTCACAGACCTTTTTATACATTTGTTCTCCTCTCAGAAACAGAAGGGTCAAATAACAGGCCGGCAGAAGGGAAGTTGAGCCAGAAGCTCCAGGTGAAGCGCCAGAAAGAAAAAGCCATGTGGGTTATAACAAACCTTTCTAAAGAAGGGCACAAGGCAACATGGCAGAGGCCCAAATGATGGCGAAAGAGCCAGACTCTGCAGTGCGCAACAGTACTATTTCTATACAACACCCTTTACAACACCCATTTTTGGCATCATCTGTATTATACACCTGGCAGTGCTGGGTTAATGGTTGGACTCGATCTTAAAGGTCTGCTCCTACCAGAACAAGTCTGTGATTGTTTGTATAGATGCAATACAAATAAGATTGCAGTACTAATCTGTTACAGGTATACAGTCCATAAACATAATAGCCTTACCGAACATGAACTTCTGATGCTTCTTTCATTAAGTCTCCATCTATATTCCAAGGGTAATTTCCTTCTGCAGAAGCAGCATTCAAATGTGTATTTTCTCTGGAATCAAGCCCGCTTTTAAACCTTGGTTGTACTTTTACTTCTTGAACTGTGTAAGTCTCAACAAAGGGAAAATTGAACTAAACCAAATACAGATATATATTAAATGAAGATGAAAGATAGAGGTGGTAGCTTAGCAACAAACTGGATTACTTGAAATTAAAAAGCTTGCTTTATTTTTTCTTAAATAAATGGGAACACTTAACTCAAGCTTTGACCATGAGGCATTATATACGCCAACATTTACAGATTTACATGCTATTTTTATCCTAAAGAATGCCTCAGAAAAAATGGTAGTGCTCCATTTGCATTCCCATATCAGACTTGCTCAATCTACAGGTAAGGTGGTATATTCTCCACATGCTTTCAGAATATGTGAAAGTCAAAGCAGATTTTTTCCTGTGCTTTCCACGCACAGAGTTTCCATGTGCTATCATTACCTGTCCTAAACAAGGTTAGTTAGAATTCTGGTAAATGGTCATGTTAAGTTTAAAGGAGGGTCCACATCTCCTTGTCTAATTTACAACCACAAGGCAGAAAGAAAAGAAAAGCCTTCCTCCAAAAGCGTAACTGGAAAGAATAAACTACTTCCTAAAAGCAACCATTAGTGCTGTCACATGGAATTGTCATCCACCTCTCCCTGAACTGACTGTTGATGAATTCAAACCTTAACCTTATAAAAGTGATTTCACGTAATCCTAAAACATTCGAACAAGTACCAGTGTGCTGAGCCTATGCTTGAGGACAGCAATAAGGCACCGTGTTTGCATGCTTCAGTTTTCTCTTCAGAAACAGAATAATGTCCACAATTTTGAAATGCAGTTCTGCAAACATCCATACCTGGATGGAGTGCATAGCTGCTAAAAATCAATGGTCATAACCCACTGCTACCAGCATAGCATGCAAGTGATCTGCTGAAATTAGGGACTTAACCTATCTCTGACAAAGAACTGTATGATGTCCCCCCAGTCTGTGGTTTTGATCTCTGTACTACACAAAATATAAACTCGGCATGTGTTTCCTTTACTGCGGTGAAAGGGTTTTACACCCATAAAATTATGGTACAATACAAATACAATTTAAACCACAGCAGATGGACTGAAATAGGCTAATCGGTATTAGTCTAGTGATTAAAAAAAAAAAAAAAAAAAAAATCAGATAAAAAAGGGGCTAATGTATTCTGACAGGAAGCTAAGTCTCCTTACGAGGATGTTAACATTAACTCTTGCAGCATGTCTAGCTTCACGATTAACTGTTCTTTTTATAATCACTGGAAAGAAATTAACAGTACCTGATTTTTCACGCTGGCATATCTTTTCAGATGTTTTATAAACTCTGTTCGAGAAGTATTTTGTACAACAATAAGAGCCATGCTTCCATTATTCAACCTGAAAAGCAGACCAATTTAGTTCCCAAAAGGAAGGTAATTACTTTGGAAGTTTAAGAAGCTCTTTACTAGTTTTGATTAAAAAAAACCCAACTAAACAAACAAACACAAAAAAAACCACAAAAAAACCCCCGCGTTAATTATTAGAATAGTCTCAATGTACATAGATACCAACTACTTAAAGTTATTTAATATCAATGTATTTTGTACTCCCTTATCAATATCCATAATTTACTGAATATAACACAATTTGTAAAATTCTGCTTTTCTACTTAACAGATTGTTTTTAAATATTGGGGATCATAAATTTATCTTTTTGCTTTTCTCTCCAGCAAAGTAGAATGATTACCATAAATGCTGTGAGGCAGAGCTTTACCAAGAAAGCACACCCATAATCCATGCAAGCACATCCCCATCATGTAACCAGTGCAGACAGGTTCATTCACCTCCTCTATTAACACTCATGCTGCCCTAACAAAGATCCCGATCTTCAGCCATGCCACTACTCGAAACTCTCGTAGCAGTTCTCAGTACAATTCTACTCACACATTTCATAAAGCACATAAAAGTTAAAAACTAAGGGAGTTTTGTACAAGGTAAACTAGTCATATACTAGAGGTTAATCAAGAAGACACTCTACAGTGCAGATACTCAACAGCCCTAGGTATCCAGTTGCTACTGATATCTTAGCATCTTTGAGAATTTGGGTCGGATAATGAGCTAGTATCACTTCAGAGATTTCTAAATGCAACTGTACCCTGTTGCAGAAGCTCACAACCTGAATCTTGATGCAATCATGCTTAAGTCTTGTTTAAGTTATAGAGATAAATCGATGTTCAACAAGGAGTATCTGATGAACCTGACAACCACTGCTGCGATTGTACGCTATATAGAATATAGAATCTTCAGAATATAAATGCATACATATATGTATTTCTTTATTCATTATGTATGCTTGGAAAATATGTTAAGAATGTTTGAAAAACTATCCTTCTGGCCTATGACAACAGCTCTCTCCCCACTCACAGTTCTCTGGCTACTGACAACTGCATCAGGAATGTTCTCAGCCTATGATCCAGCACAGATAATTTTTACATAAGCATTGAACAAGTCACCTGGTAGAGCGTTACTTCACCAGTTTAGAAGACAGTGATGGTGGCATTGAAAAAGTTGCCCCCTTGTATTTGCTGCAAGAAATGGGCACAGCAAGCTACTGGGCAATACATTCATCACCATGGCCTTTTATCTTCAGAGATGACTAAGAATTCTCATTAATAATCTTCAGCAAAGCACAACACCTATCCTGTAAGGAACGGATGTCCCACATGGCTCACACAGTGCAGTTAAATGTATCTTGACATGTTTCTGCAAATTTAGACTAGTATAACTAGAGTTACAGGCAGCAGTCAAAGCTCTCATTACAATCCAAATGTCTTCATGCAGGAAAAAAACAAAAAAAAAAACTATTGGGGAAAAGAAGACAGAGTGAAGAAACCAAGCTGAGTTTTAGCTGACGCTTCCATAATGGGTCTTGATTCTCTACCAGTTAGTGCAACAGTTATGTTTCCCATATTAAAAAGCCTTCCAGTCAAGGTTCTATGCACTATAAGAAATTAAGCACCTGTCTGAAGAGTCTGCTCCTCCTACCTATAGCTGACCACACTCCTAAGATTAATTTTTTTTAAAAGGAAGGGGGGAATTAAAATGTCCTTATATCTTACATGAAAGGATAGGAGTATCCACAGAGCAACTGCACTGTGGGAGAAGCAATCTCATTCCAACCTGCAATAATTGTATTGAGTTGTCATAAAATTCCCTGTTACTGACAAAGAAGTGTCAGAACAGATGAAAAGAGAAAGCAAAGTTAAAAAATAATTTCTTCAGTTCTTGTCAGAATTTTTCTACTGAATGATAGAAACACACACTAATAACACACTAAATGCTGAACAGAGTAAGTGATTAGAAGGGAACAGCATCAGGGCACTATCTTGTGGTATATACATCAAATATAAATATTTACCATCTGATCACAACTATGTGTATGTTCTCAACAATGTGCTAAAGGTAAAACGAGGCAATGTCAACTGCTAGATTACACACTCATTCGTTTCCTGAAACCCTGCATGTAGAAGCTGTATTTCTCATGTTCTAAGGGTGACAAAAAAAGGAAAAAAAAAAAAGAAAAGAAAAGAAACGAAACGAAACGACGAGCATAAATTTCAGCTCTTCATAACAGGAGAAAGATATGTACTTCATTTCTGCTGGGTGTAAAGCAGAGGGTGAGGGACTCCTTTATATTTGATAAAATAAAATACAATCTAAGAATGAATTTTCTACAGATAGCCAAATCCTATGACAGATGACTGCTCGATGACTACTACTTAAGTCAGACTTGCTAACTAATTTAATCACAGTAATTATCCACTCATTATTGTAGTTAGACTGCTTGACCTTATTTGCCTGATCCAAAAACTGATTAGAATTCCTGGGATTATCGAGTCTGCTGCAGTCCATGCTCCCTCCCCCACTCCAGAGAATCTAGACTACCTAAACATAGGCTCATATTCTTGGAAAAGCCAAGGTCTTAAGGTAAGATGTCAGAATTTATAGACATGACTAATTCTCTAAACCCCTACTGACCTCGTATTAGGTGCCAAGCCTCTTGGTGCCATTGAACACAGACAGGGGATTGCCATAATGCTCACATTCAGGAAGTGACCCTGAATTCTGTGCCATTGATCCTTGCTACCTAAATACAACAGAGTAATTCTGTATTACTCCAGTTTAAGCAGCTACAGTTTGCCTTTAAATAATCATAAAAGCAAAAACTTACCCTTCTTTTTAATATTGACTTTCTTCTTTCTAAAAGGGTGAAAACATGACAGTAAAATAATTTAAAATTATTTTAGCATATTGAAACACCATCTACTTCAGGAAAAAAGTAAGATATTAATGGAACTGAACACACCAGCAGTACTGAGTGAAAGACTGAATTGTAACAAATCCTCTGTAGTCTAGAGGGAATGTTTCACGAAGTGTAAAAGCTTGCAACTGTAAAAATAATTTTATTTTTTTTTTTAGGATTGTTTTACCTGATGATCAAATTTGAACAGTTAAGAATTTGTACAATTTTATCTTCAAAGACACATATTCCATAGCTTTGGAATTGTTTGAATCAGTTTTACTTACCTGTCATCCTCATGAGAGTCTTCCTGTGCAATCTGTAGTGGTAGAAATGATAATTCACATTCCTCTGCCCTAGAAAAGTATTAAAATTTACCATCGTGTAAAACAGTATTCTGACTCTAGACATACATTCATCCAAGTTAAGATTACTTCAAGGAAATGCTGAATATACAGAATTTATCTCCTTTTTAATTTTTAAGAGGGATATGCATGATATCTAAGTTAAAGCTGTCTGCAATTAAGAAGCCAAGATAGTTAAACTACTCTTGTCTGTATTTTTAGAGTAATTGTTGCATTTTCCTAAAACCAAACCAAAACAAAATCACAAAACAAAAAACCAACCAACTAAACCTAGAAAAATATAACAGCTCATGGCATACTTCAGATCTGCCAGTGTTTTGATAAAAGCAAAATCCTTCCGCTGACTGGAGGGCATCCAACGGTGTTTTTCAGCCAAAGCCAGACTCCTTGCACCAAAACCAAACATAGCTGAGAACCCAAACCGCAACAGCTTGCTTGGAGTACTGAAAGTACAGACATCTACTGGTTGAATATGTCCTAAAATTTCAAAGATGAAGATCAGAAATTATAAGACTCAAACTAGATATAATTAAGACTCTATAAGTAGTCATTTCAGAAAGCAATGTCTAGATGATTCAATTTGGGAAAAAGTTATGGCAAAAATTCAGCTACTTCCTCAGGCTGTAAAGGGACTGACTTCATTTTATTCAAACTTTCAACCATTAGTATCATAGAAAATGTAATACTGCTACATAAAATATCTGCAGCTATTTCACCAAATATCTGTAATGACTGAACATTGTACAAGAGGAGATATGGGAACTTTTAAGTATAGGTTTTATATGTATCTATGTTTACAGTTATGGAATTTAGACATCTAAGTCTCTTGAAGATAGGGTATATAATTCTTTTCTGTAATAGAACATGGGTGATTTCTATTAGGTTGAGTGACTAAAAAAGACAGTTTTAGATTTTGCCTGTAAAGGTTTGTGTATTACTATCCGAGAAACAGAGCAAAGGCTCTTCCACTGCTGACTGCAAGGTCTAGAAAATAGGTATTCAAGATGGACCTTCCCCATTATTCTCTTTTATTATTGGGGGGGGTGGAGGGGGCTTTGGTGTGTCCTAAAGAAACATTGATCTGAGAGGAATATTAGTATCTATTTCCTAAGACCTGAAAATAAGGTTTGGACTAGCAACCTAGTTTTTCCTTTTAGCGTAATTACATTTTTATATTCAAAAACCTATTTATTGTGCAATGGCAAGTGATACAGTGTATTTTCCTAATTAAAAAAAAGATACACTGTTTTCTTGTACAAACCATCAGTATTTCAAAGAAAAACACACAGAATTAAAAAGAGGAATGATACTTTCTCAGAAATATGACAATACTTTCCTGAAAAGTGCAATCCTAACCACTTCCTCAGACTAAAAGTATTGTATATTTTTCTCTTGTCTTCAGCAGGTACATTAAAATAAAATAATAAAGTGATCATGCAACTAATCATTGCATAACAACACACATAGACTATTCACACAGTCAAGTCTGGAAAAAGTTACTTTTTACATTAAAAGAACATCAGTAATAGGGCATGAATGCCAAAATCAGACATTATCCCATAGCAGATTTTAGTTACCAGAAGATGAGGTCCACAGTATTTGCTACTAAATTATACTCAAAGAATCATAACCTTTCAGTATACTATAAATCAGGACAGAATCATTTGGGTTTAGAAGTCTTACAGTGTTGTTTACAGTGACATAGCATAATTGTTTGCCTTTATTAAACCACTGGTTATGGCGAACCTCTAAATGCTACTTCATTATTTAAAAATCTGATGATGTTTGTAAAAATATTTACCCATTACAATGTGCAATGTTGCAGTCACTGTATGCTTAATACCATAAAGAGTGTGGGCCAAAATGTTAGTAGTACCTGTAAAATTAAACACAAACTATTGTAAAAATGAGATACAGAATTGCAAGAAAAAATATATACATATCCGAATGAAGAAACTGAGACACTTACTGCATTTCTACCAAAAAAAAAAAAAAAAAAAAAAAGCAAGCCTCCCCACAAAATACTTCATCTTTGATTTTGGTAAAAGCAGAAAAGCCGAATAGTAGGGAATATTTTCCAGTTGGAAAAATAATATCATAACAAGCAAAAAAGTCAGTTTCCAAGACAAAATTCTACTAGATCTAGTCTAGGATAGATGTTGTGCCTTGCAGGCTACATTTTAGATTTTTAGAAGCAATAGTGAATAAAAATAATTACTGCACATTAGCTTTACATATGAGAACACATTAATGACTGAAAAACAGAGAGAATGTAAAGTCTGACATGTGTCTGACAAATTGTTGACTTGCATTCATTCAATGCATTAAAATTGACCCATCTAACTTGTCTTTGTCATTGCTTGACATTGGCAGACCAGTTGTACTAGTGGCCATTGGATAGAAGAATTAATATATTTTGAAACCAGGGAATGATTAGGAAATCATCTGGTAAACAGGGAAAAAAACCCTCAAGAACTAGTAACATCAGCATACAGTAGGAAGAGAGAGTGGAAAACTAGTTATCAGTTTGTAAAAGAAAGAAGCATGGTTCTGGAGGCTGAAGTTTGGTAGTAATTGGTATGTAAAGTCACTTTAGCTGAGAAAGACAAATGGATATACATGTAACTTTCGCCCTTCTGCTTTAATGTACAGGACATAAAATACTGTGTATCAGTTGACTTTTAAACATTGATTTATTTTTAAAATAAACAAGGAACAGTTGTGTCTACCCTAAATAGGGATAAATTAAACAGAATTTCAGGTTGATTTTTCTCATTGACCACATCACAAAGCAGCACAGACAGGATTCCCTTCTGCGAAAGCAGGCAGAACATTGAGCTTCTTCATATCTCTTAATAAGAGATGAATAATTCAATATCAGATTAATTAAAATAACAACAATTACCAAAGAACAATTTAAAACCTAACATTCATAAAGGAATGAGTTAAATTAGATTTCCAAATCATTTTCTTGCTACCTTAATTATTTAATAAGTTACAGCAGCAGTAGACAATTCTGGATGCTAAAATTGCCTTAAGTTTTATGAAAGCATTTAAACTTCTCTTTCAAAAGTGGAGGAAAGAATAGAGGACAGAGAAAGACTATCAAATCTCAAAAAAAAGGCAGTCAATATTTAAATAAGAACTTTAAGAGCATCACATACCAGACTGAAAAATTATATTCATCCCAAACTTCTGCAATATTTCATGCTACATTAGAGGTAGGGAAAAATACTAAATTTGGAAAGAGTAATGTAGATAATTACAAAGGTCTAAAGGCTCTCTTGTTGTTCCTATTCAGGAGTATTGATTTTTTTCAGTAATTTCTCTGAATAAGAATTTGTAAAATAACTGTGAATTGTGTTTTAGGATCTCATAGAGCACCTGTTATGTCCTTAAGAGTGTCTTAGTTTCTGAAAGTCATTCAGAATACTCAGAACCTCATGAATACCCTCCATAACATCAGAGAGGAGCTCTGAGTAAGGCTCTCGAGGTTCCTACATGTGAAGGAAACAGACAACTTCAAAAGCAAAATGCAACTCTTGGCCTTTTTTTTTTTTTTATCAAAAAAAAAATATCTCTAGATACACTAATAGGAAGTCCAGTTTATTAAGAACATTACCATTTCAATTATATATACCCAGTAATTTTTATCCAACAACTCAACTAAAAGTAAACTTTCCTTTCTGTACGACACCCATAAAAAAGGCAAAATAGTAACTCTAGATGCCACTTACTATGCTAAATAGTGAGTTTTTCAATTCAGTGAACATAAAATAAGTTCTATAAGGAAAATTTGGGGACAAAAGCCAATCAGATTTGACCTAAAATGCATTAATTCACAGAATACTACAAGTATATGCCCAACACCATTTCACATTTGAATAATTGATGAGATTTAACCTCTAGATCCAACTAATTCTACTTAGCCAGTGAAGCTAGCTAAAGAAGAAGCTCAAAAATACTCAAATGTTTCCTTGTTCCAATTTTTGCAATTCTTATCAACTGTTATGGGTACCTCTCCAGAACAAAAGAAAACACATGCGCAAGCAGCAGATCATCACAAGTCATGTTTATTTCCTGTAAACTGACAAAAGGGAAGTTGTTATTATGAATTTTTTTTTCTTTGTCACTGAAAATCAAGCTAGTAAAAGAGCACAAGGTGGAATATACTTCTGAAGACCAGGCTTGGGATGTCTTAAAACTGGGGTTCCTCATTTAAGTAAAAGTAATTTATCAATACAGATGGCAGCAAGATAACAAATGACCACAGCTGAAGTCAATACCAATCTTCATACCGACTTTAATGAGAGTTAAATCTCATTCCTACTAAACAGGATAGGCACAAGTAATTGCATCCTCCTCTTAAATCTATGGATCTCATTAACATTTGCAGAAGTAAACAAGGCAAAACTACACCCTTTCATGACAATTTCTGGCTGTTCAAAAGCAGAAGTGCTGCATCCACAGGCTGAAGATCTAGAACAAGCACAGTTTTGCAGTAGCAAGTACCATCGCCTTCTCTATAAAACCCTCTTAACACATGCCTAACAGTAATTTGATCCCAATAGTGACTGAATAATGTGTCTCATTACTTAGGTCCTACACAAGCAGGATGCCACAAAAAAAACCCAAACAAACCAAACCAACACAGCAACCAAAAAGAACATAATCAACCAGAGCAAAACCAATGAAAGTTCTTACACAAGCTTTGCTGATTTAAGCGGTGATTCAGTAATAATGGTTTAATGCTGGTATTCAACTTCGCAAGGCAACTTTTCCTCCCCTGTGTAAACTCGGAAATTATTTACCAATAACAAGAACTTCCTCTGAACACTATCATCTTACTTCAGAGATAATAACCTTAAATGCTCATGTATGGGCTTGCACCCCTCACAGATTATTAACAGTCACAGTTTTAGATCTCACCCCAACTACCCAATTTACTGTAAAAGGGTTTCATCCATACAACTTCAGCATCTCTGTCACCAGCGTTTCTTTTAAACAAAAACAAAGGAGATTTTATTATTTCAAACATACAATTACGTTCAAAATATTAACCCATTTTCCTGACATAACAAACAACTTCTTCCAACCTCCCTCCTATGAAATATGCAAAAGCATCACAGTAAGGACAAAGTATCTGCAGGTCATGTAAGGCATGACTGATGAAAGTACAAAACAGAAATTGTAGAGAAAAAAAAAATTTCCTTGGAAGTGCAAGCAATTCTGCAGTACAATTAACTTAATTAACCAGACATCATGAATATTCATAAGGCTGTTAATGTCTCTGCCATCCAAACAGATAAATGTGATGTAATGACTTCCTAGTCAAGCATAGCTAAAATTCTGATGAAAACAGCACCAACATTTTGGTTCTTTGCCTGACATATCACAAAAATTAACAGTCCCTCAGTAATCTTTTATTTTCTGAATTAATTGGAAATCATGAATTTATTGAAATGAACCATTTAGGACCAAAAGGTTCACAGCCATCAGATATTGATTGTCTCTTGTTCTGTAACAACTGGATAGGTTTTTTAACGTCCTTCCAGTTCCCCCTCCCCTTTCTCCCATTCCCCCTTCGTACAGTTTCTTAGCAGTAGTTCCCATAGCAACAAACACTCTTGCTAATGGCCAGCAGTACAACTGCAGGCTTCCCCACATCTCATCCATTTGATCTGGACCAGAATAAGGCAGCTCAGTAGAGTATTTTAGTAAAAAAAAAAAAAGACCACTCCCCTTTAGACCTTTCTCTTCAGGAGGTAAACTGTTTCAAGAGCAGCTCCTTCCCATCAAGTTGGTTGAAACTTCAAAATGTTGTCTTATCTACTTTAAACAAAAGTTTAAGCCGCTCAAATAATGCTACCCCATAATACAGTTGCTATTTTTACTTGGCTGGCAAACGCTAATAATTTAGTTCAATGCAATTCTGGGGAAAATAAAAAAAAATTATTAAAAACTGACCATTTTGTTCCACCTTCTTCATGTACACAAGTAGCACACTTGCCTAACTGACTACTTTTTGGAATATCAACAATATGAACATAAAATAAACCATAGATTATTTTTAAGAACCTATTTAGGAGTTTCTTACACTTCCATTCTATAAATTGTTCTTACTCTCTTTTAACAAAGTCTATGGCATTCTGTGTAACAAGCCATATAGCACTTTCTTGGGTTTACAAATCCTTTTTGATCTTGACATATTTGTCTTAAATTGAAGAGATCAAGCACTAACAAGGTATCACAGTGACCTAAGCATGGCATCAAGCACTGGAGCAATTCTGTCTCAACACCATCAAGATGTTCACAGCAACTGAACTGGTAAGTTATGGTCCAGCTGCTGTACAAAATTCATTTGCTTCATGTCTTTGAGATTACTGTATCTTTTACCAATACATTTTCAAGTTCTCTTTAACTTGAATAAAGATAGTGTAATCTTGCATTTTTACAAGCAACTAGTCCCCATCTTAGCGCTGCTTTTAGAAGTGCAAAGCAAGTGAGAGCACTTAAAACCTGCTACTCAGTTCAGAAGCAAGTTGCTCCTTTTTTGGTAGAAAATTTAAAACAATGATCTGCTGTTCATCTGGCTGCAGGGTTTTTTTTTTCCTTACTCATTAAAAATAGCAGAAATTACATCAAATAATGACATCAACATCCACACAAAAGGGTAGCATCCATGCAGAAATACCCCTCCTGTTTTAAAGAAAAGTGATAGCAGTCCAAAATTAGCCCTTTCTGTACTAATTCTAGCTAAGCCTCCCTGCCTGCCCCAAGTTATACCCCAAGAAGAGCAAATACAAATATTGGGAGGAGAAAGGACCTCTCCCCCTCAAACAAACAACAACAAAACAAAAACCAAACCACCAAAAAAACCACCACAAGATGCAAGTACAAGTTAATAAAGGAGCAAGAGGACTTTTCAAGACAGATATATTTTCAGGTCTAAAAAAGTAAAGGAGAGAGAAGGCAATTTTGTGGGCACAGTTAGGTTTTTTTTCTATATAATCTACAAAATGTATTCCTGGGACACCATTTTAAATAGACCCTAAGTATGAATCCAACAGATAATCATGCCAAGAAAACCGGAGAGAGAACTGAAACAGCATGGCTTATATTAAGGACACGCTAGAAAGCAGAGTTATCATTTCTGGCAGCAAATAAGGGCAAAACTTGACCTTTATATGGATCAGCTGAAAATTTAGTTCTTTTCTTCCCGAGCTTCTTCCTTTAGGCAAAGAGCTCATCTGTGCCATTACTATAAATTATCATAATGATTTAAAATCTAGTCATTTATAATCAATCTAAATCAATAATTTAGGACATATATTCAATAGCTCCCTTGAGTAACTGAAGCTCTAGCATCAAGAACTGCCTTTAGTAGACAAAACTGTAAAGCATGCCAGAGGTACTTGAAAGAGTCTCACCTGCTGGTATTACTCCAAGAGGAACTGGTGCTCTGACAGGTGTGGGTATATAGTCTATGTCTTTTCCAGCATCTATCTGTGCTTTAAGTAGTAAACCATGAGCAACTTCACTGACAGATCCATCTCCACCGACACAAACTACCCTATAACAAACCAAAAATGTGAAAACAGTTCAAAACAAACTGAGCAAATAGTTGAAGGCAGCTATTACACATCTTACACATAACGATATTTCAAATAGATAGAAACATTAAGAACAAGCCAGAGCTTCACTATCAGGCCAACAAATGTTAACTAACAAGATATAAGCATCCTATTTCTGCTTTCTTCTGAGTAGGAGTAAACCTATTTAACAATTTACAAAGTATTTATTACCTTATCACGTTTCACACATGAACTGATAGGTGGGAGAGATAAGCACATGCTCAAGTGCCTCAGTAAAAAAGTTCTTTAAGTCTTTCAGTCTGACCCACACAAGCATTCCAATGCTTTTTAATCACCCTTTTAACAACTCACCAAATATTACAATAAAATTGAAATCACTTGAAAACAGCTAATTCCACAGAGTATGCAGGCAGTTGAGGGATTTAGCTAGTATAAAACCCTAGTGCCAACAATCCTTTGCATGAAGGTACTTAATCACTGCTTCTGGAGCATGTAATTAAACTCCCACTTGCTGTGGCTATAGAGAGGAATACATGTGTCCATAAAATCTCTGTTACAGCAAACATAAATAAACAAAAAGAGAAAGAAAAAAAAAAAAAAATCCAGTAACTATTAAAGTAATTCTCCCAATCAGTAACGTTTGAAAGTTAAATGTTTTCAACGTTAAAATATTTTAATGATAAAAACAGTAACAGTACACTCACAAGCATTTACAATATAAATCTCAGGTTTACTTTAGGAGGCACTTACTTAAATATCTTTTTTTTTTCATATATGTATATAAACATAGCCATTAAACTATGTCAAATAATTCAGCCAGATAAAACTGATAAGCTCTTTCCAAGGAAATACTCATTATGTTATTAAACGTTTAAATTACATTATCTCGGCTCCTTTAACATTTTTCCTCACTTCCTATTATTATTCCCAAGCTATTTTTAAATTCTAAATTTTTAGGAATGTTTCCTCTATCTAGCTAAACACTGCCCACATTAAAAAATAATAATTAAAAAAAAATTTAAAAAAGAGTAAATAGAAAAGTGTGGAACACATTTCCTTCTTGCTCATAATGAGGAGCCATCCTCTAAGCTCATTTTGGGCTTAGACTGGTTTATTTCTAGGCCTAAAAGTTTCTGCCACAGCAGCAAAACCAGTTAATCTTTGTAGTCTGATAACCTGGAAGGACTTAATGTGGACTGTCTTCTGGCTATTAAAACTTCTGAAAACAGACATATTTTCTTCTGATTTTGGGGAGCGTTGTTTATTGTTACTGAAAATAGATGAAGAGTCCAAGGAATAACATTAAAAATGCTGCTGACTTTATTATGTATTAATTTAGCATTAATCATCAAGAGTTGCCTTTTTGCCTGGAAATAGAGATACCCGCAGGGACCAGGGATTCCCAAGCTAATCAGCAAGAACCTGATACTCATAAGGAGTAGAACATCTTGAGCAAATAGATTTGACTAAGACCATTAAGAAGGCTTCTTAGAGGAAGAAACATCTGTTTAACCATCAGTCACAAGTTTCTTAACTATTCACTGAAGTTTGACTAAACTGGGCTACTCTAAACAATATCCATGGTAACTTTGGCTCCTGATTAGGGAAGAAATACATGCATGTATATGCTATGTATTGCTGTCACTGTACAAACAAGAAAATGCAACTAAGATAACAGTACCACAAATGCACTCTCTCTATTTGTCACCAAGGCTTAGTCACAAGGCAGGAGAAAAAAAAGCACACTGCCAAGCTGGAAAAGTACCTAAATTTACAGTATCTGGAAGAAAAAAAATGTAGATAGCAAAAGAATGTGGAGTATGAGATACATGACATATGCCTATGATCTTGCAAAACAGAGTGGGAATGGATAAATAAATAAATAAGCAAACAGCTTTGAGAAAGAATCAAAACATAACAGTATCACTTAAAGAAACAAGACACAAACTTTCAATTTACTACTGCAAATCATAAGCTTCAATTTACTTCATATACTGTTTATTATGTAAGGAACCATAACTCTTTTAGACAGATATTTTATGTTGCTATACTGCTTACCTACTGTAATGAATAAAAACTGTTGTGTCTTGCCCCTTATACATTTTTACTTGAATTAACTTCCAGTCTATCTGAAATAGGCAACACTCGAGAAGCACGAGCTGTTAGAGCAGCACACTAGTGCATGCAGACATGGCCCTCAGTCCACACCTTACTCACCTAGTCGCTTCTGAGCTTGGGCAAGTCACATCAGGTCTGTGTGAACTCTGCCATGTAGAAATAGGACAGAAACTACCTTACTTCTCACCCACCACATACAGCCGTATGTGATATTCCACATCTAAAATGCGGTACGGAGTTCGATTCTATTTTCTAATCAGGGAACTACGTGACAGCTACACTTGAACAAAATTGGACAAGAAGCCAGGGCAAAACAGGAAGAAACTGAAGCTTGCCAAGTCAGAAGCAATGCTGCTCAATAAGCAAGTGAAACTTGCCAATCAAAATAATGAAAAGACTTTACATCAAGTGGCTGCTAGAATTGCTAAAAGCATATTTTTTTTATCAGTAGGACAATTTCATTATTGTGGAGCTTATTTTCAATTAAATCCAGATCCCATACATTTTCTTGTTTAATTTTTAATAAACCACAATTGTCATTAAAATTTTATTTGGGGAAGATGGAGGTGGTTTTGAGGTCCTATCTGATTTTTACATCTATGGCAAAAATTCTTAGGCTAGACAGCCCAAGGACTTCACAGGGACAGAAATAAAAGTATGACACAAAGCTTTGAACAATTTAAAAAATAAAATAAAAAATTTCAATATCCTCTTCCTGTTCTTAACAACAACTCTAAAGATAATGTAGAAGAGAGAGATTAGTGATGTTTTGTAGCTTTCTTCTTCAAAGTATCAGTCCTTTAGTGTAACATGAATTCTAACCCCAGTCTAGCAGCCTCTGTGGAAAGCATCCTAAATTAGCTATTTGATAGGATTTCCCATATTGTGCTTTACTGAATGAGTGAGTACATACACTATTTGAGAACTTCTAAAACTTGTTTTGAAACACTTTAGAAATTTCATTTTCCCTCATAAACTCTGATAATAAAAGCTACTTAATTTCCACATGAGACAAAACCACCTAAAACTTAAACAGCTTTAGAAAGGATAAGAAATCCTAGCATCACATTGACTTAAGGGTTATTTTCTTCCAGCTTTTTCTGTTCCTATTTCCCGTTCATTCTGGCTACTGGAGAGAAGTCTTACAGAAGTACTCCAGTGACTCTACCCAGTGATCAAAGATGAAACAACTCAGATACGACTCAAGTACTTGAGTACAAGAGATTTGTTCAAGAAGATACAACCCAGGCTTTTTCTTCTCCGTGTTCATATTTGCTTCCCAGGACAAACTGGTTCCCCAGCTCACACCCCAAAAGCCATGTCTTAAAAGATATTAACCTCAAATATAAAAGAAAGATATTAACCTCAAAATTTGCAATACATACATACATTTTCAGATATATTTTCTCACCTAACTCTGTGAGTTTCTAGAAATAATACAAATTGATTAAACTATAAAACACTATTTAAGCCTTCTTGTACAGCTCACTGCATATTCCAGTAAGACTTGTAAAAACGCTTAAGTCTTCCACAGAATGCAAAACTATTCTTACATATTATTGAATCTCATTATTGAACAATTAATGTAAAAATGACAGACTGCAGGATTAATCCACATATCAAGGTCTTTAAAAATGATTTGACTCATATTTTCACTCTTGACTTCAAGAAAGTCTGAATGATTTATTTTTTTTTAATGGAAAAAACATTCAAGTCACTTTTAGATAAAATGTTCTCCTTAAAAATCATTTGAATAGAATGAAATACAAGGCACTTGTGCAATTCCTGCAAATACAGAAATTTAAGCTTTCATGAAGCATAACTAAGACAGTTTTATGTTTATTTACCTTTATTTATGAATCTAAAATACACATCTATTGTCAGTAAGTAATAAAAAATAAAGTGTCTAGTGAGAACTGATCTTCTCAGGCTTAATATATATGTAAAACAAAGTAACTCATGAAATACTTACCAGCATAGATTTGGATGGAATACAAATAAAAAGCAATCTGATGAGGTTTACTAACATTCGTTGTCACTAACCAACTTACCCATCAAATGCCTGGAGCTCACATTCTTTAAGTACTGAGAGAGCATGTCCTTCATATTCAGTTACTGTAGAAAATAACATTATTTAATTATCAGAATATTAGGTAACTTAAAAGGGGTTTTATTTTTTTTTTTTGTCCTTCTAAAATAAGGAATCTACAGCAATCCAGTTCAGATTTGGTTTTTTTAATCACTAAATGCATTAAAAGTATGAGAAGGTATGTTCTGTAGTTATACTACCTAAAAGGCAAGACATTAAAACTCAGCTGACATCAGACATGTGGCTATTTAGTGCATTTAAATTCAAAGAATTAGAGAAGATGTTGCATCAAAATGTAAGTTTTAGCATTGACACAGTTGGTAAACTTCAGGAAAGCATAAGCCTATCCCCAGCTAAGACTGAATTATTTTAGTATCGATCAAATCGAACTGCCTTTGTGTTAGTATATGCAAATTGCTAAATAAAAAATACGAGGAGTTAAACACAGAAGTATGAAATCAAGCCAAATACCAGTGACAACAGACTATAACACACAGAGGAAGGTGGCATAAGTATACACCAGAGTTCATAGCCTCTGGAGGAAATGAATCTGTCACTCTACATTGATGTCTCTGTGTTTGCTGATACCCTACATAGTACTGTAAATGCCAGTGAAGACAGGATAAACTGGCATACTACAGATGGCACAAAGCATCATAACCACATTTAGCATTTTCTAGGCCAGCTTTGCCAGAAGAGACAGCCCAGCTGCAGCCACCCATCAAAGATTTTTGCTGACTGACATGACACTTGCAGATGGATTTTTTGTGTAAGAATGTGCATCATTATATGCAAAATTACATTAATCTTTCATGCTTGTCTGTCCCTGGTGCTAGAATAGTTCAAGGCTTTTCTCCACTGTTTCTAAACACTGTTAAAATTATTAGTCTTGGTGTCTAAAAGAATCATTCCGTATCTGTATGTGTTATAACAGTATTGCTACAGACTATTCAAATGCTGCTTACAAGAATAGTATACACCTCTCTCTCTCCCCCTATACACACACACACACACACACACACACAGAGACCAATGCATGCAGATTTTTGTGTACAATTAATTTTAAGCTTTACATACATGTGTGTGAAAAGACTAAAATTAAACTATCTTCCATGTAAAAATTATACAAAAGCCTTCAGCTTTTGCTACCTAATACACCTTTGTACACCACTATGTATGCAGATATTGGCCATGTTTCAAAGAAGTAACAGCAAGATTTACACCCCAACTTCACAAAATCCAAAACAATTATGTAAGGAAAATCTCTTGTTCTAATTTACTTCAAATGAGGCACTTAGTTTCATCAGAAGACGGTACAAGTAGACAGGACTTTCACTCAGCACCCACTACTCCCTTTTTTGTTGTTGTCGTTGTTGTTGTTGTTTAAATGCATAGTTCATTATTTCATTCTTTACCAGTATTTAAAACTGTAATGTAGTTTTCTCATTCTGCCTGTAGGCGGAGTGTTAGGCAGCTAATAAGCACAGCAGTATTTGGACATTGCCAAAATAACATTATTTTAAGCATAAACCGTTAAACAGTTATCTAGCTAAAACCAGAAGCTTCTTTTCAAAATTTAAAAGAAAAATAATATAAACACTCAACCTTTAAACTGGTTTTACTCAATAAGGAAAAATGTTTCTAAAACCACAACAAATTATATTCCTAGCTTATATTAAATTCTATTAATTAATCTAAAAAAATATTGATACAGGTTTGGCTTAGTAGTTCAGCTTTAGGATTCCAGGTGACATTACATAGCCAAAAATGTAACTGTACACAGATGAATGATAATATTGCCTTTAACAGAGTCTAATATACAAGGTTATGTTCACAGTAAAGAAACACTAACCAGTAGTAAGGAATTACATTTTAAAAAACTATTTTTCTTTTATTAGCTTCTTAAAGAGAAGTAATAAATAATTTATCAATATGACATAGTTAGCCTATGCTAAGGTATGCATGGCAAAAAAACTTCTTTAAAAAAATGTGATCAAACAAGGCTAAGTTCCATTCCCAGGAAGACAGTATTATTATTAATCTGTTTACATCATCTCTGTCTTGCAGGTGAAAACTATGTCTGTGAGAATCAAAACTTATATAAAGCTGCCGGCATTTGCTTAGCAATTAAGGGAAATTAAGAAATTATCACTACAGAATTTTAACACAATCTTTTTCACACTTATGCATCTTTAATCTTCAATTAATTTGACTTTAAATCATAGACTAAGTAATTAAAAAGTATATAGACACAGCTAATAAAATTAGCAAGATAAATCTCATATACACGAACATTTGTTATATTATACCTCATGCCTAAATCAGATTTGCTTAGAATGATTTTTGGCCTGCAATCTGAATTAGGCACTATTTTACAAGAAGTTTAAGGGACAACTGTGGGATAAGCCTTGTGTCTTATAATTTCCTTAAACGTGAACTGATTATTTTGCAACCCAGTTACAACAAACACAGGAAAAAGACTTTTTGGTGTTAAAACGTCTTGCACCAGTGTTTACACTTCATATGGATATGAAATACATAATCAAATATTAGCAGTGTATTAAAGGGAATTGTTAATACTATGGTTAAAAAAATCTTTGGAAAAGGAAATACTGTTATTTCTCTGTAAACTTCGGTAGGATTTGGGACGAAATTCGATACAACATAAATTTTGGTCTCTTCAGAGAAGGGGTCAGAAGTAACAATCAGATAGATCACCAATATTTTACCGTTTTAAGAAAATTTATTGTTTCCCTGTTCAATTTCTTATAAAAAGTCAATCAAGTGAAAGAGTGAAGGGACAAATTCATGACATGAATCAGAACTCTGGCAGCAACTGGGGCCTCAAATCTGAACCTGCTATTGGGAACTCATTGTTGAGCAGAAGGCAGCATCACTCTAACATTGAAGTGGTTGGTACCTTAACATTCTCCAGACATCATGCCATGGGCATGTGCCTCATGAGAACTGCCCTTGCCATCACAGAACGTAATCCCTTAGGCTTCCAGGTCATCCCTGAAACTGAGTCAGAACCCAGAAATAGGTCCTTTGGATAAGCGCCTCATACGATGTCTGACCAATACATATTCTTACAAGTAATATTTAAGGATGTGTTTGTCAGAACGCAGGAACGACTTCTATCAATTGTATATAGAATTATGAGACATTCAATGCTCATTTATTTTTATTGATGCTTGCTTTAAAAAAACATTTTAAAAATATATTTAGTATTGACAGCTATAGGGAAAAAACATTTAATGAATAACAGAATTACTGTAACATGTCGTGATAAATTAAAATGTATTGCATTAACTACAGTTCCAGATGCACTACTTGCAGGCAAAGCCAGTAAGGATTAGCAGTTAATTCAAATTGTCTTGCATGTTTTAGTTTCCCATAGGGTTATACTATGCTTATGAAGCAACTTACCTGTGACATCAGTTTTGATGTCAGCAAGCTTAAAAAGAGGTGCAACTTGTTCATAATAAACGTGAGTGGCTTCTTTTTTGTGGCTGCTTGGATTAACAAACACTTTTAAGGATTTTGGTCTATTTTTAAAGCCTAAAAAAAAAAAACAACAAGAAATTAAGATTACACACAGCCCTGCCTTTTTATACAATTTAAAGGAATTTCTAATAATGCAATCATTACAGTACTGTAAGAGGATAAGAAAATTATAGTCTAAAAAAAGTCTCAATTTATTCTTGGATCTGCATTATTTAACTTATAATTACAGTACTTATTACTTTTGTGTGTACAGCTAAAACTGTAGAAAAGAATCACAGTAACCAAAATATTGTAGGAAAAAAAAAAAGTATGTGTCACAAGCAAGTTAAACCAGACACAGGAGGAGGGTGAATGTGGAGAAGCTGTAAGACCAGGCAACAACAACAACAAAATAAAACAAAAAAAAATCAAAATATATCCTTTTTGGCTTTTAATATGAGACACTTCCAGAAGGCATATGACAATAACACCCAACAAAACAGACATGACAATCCAAAAATTTTGTTTTCTGAGACTGCAAATCAAACAGTGCAAACAAAATTCCATCACCTTGAAAGAGATCCAAAGAAATACAATGAAATAGAAAGCTTGGTAATATTAGTCAGAAATCTGAGAATTATTGCTTTTTGGTCTTGTTTTTAAAGTTATATTTAGGTCTTTGAAGTGATGAACTCTGAGCAAACAACACTGAGAAATAACTGCTATGCAGATGGTACCTTGCTTGCACATTGATCCCATGAAGTAATTTTATTATTTGGAATACATCATTTTGCTGAATAGTGAATAATTCATATTAAAACAATAACCTTACTTTTCAAGGGGTTTTTTATATTTTTGCTAAAATTTTCTAGAATTTCTACAACTGTCATGATTCAGTGAGGCTAATTTGCTACAAAAAGCAAGTGGTGGTATGTGATACAGCTGGGGTTTTGGTAGATATTTAAAATACATGCTTTGAACAATTTTGTACTCAATTGCTTTATAAATTCTAAATTTTCTTTTAGTATCAGGTTAGACCATCACTTTGTTAGCCAAACAAAAGCTAGAATATCTGGCATGTATACTGTTTTCAACATTCAAGAACAAAATTAGTAGGTCACAATGGCAAAAGGAACCACCAGTGAAAGTACATTTTCATTCGCCATGTAGCATATTACTTCAATTTTTACAGCCATGTGTACCTTCAGAGTGTCAGCTTGGATTTCCTGGAGCTGCTCCCACTTACTGTACCTCAAGAACTGAACACAAACTCATCAATTCTTAAAATATCTAGAGAGTGGGTATCAAGGGGCCAGACTCTTCTCCATGGTGCCCAGAAACAGGACAAGGGGGAATGGGCACAAATTGGAACACAGGAAGTTCCATCTGAACATGAGGAAAAACTTAATTCCTTTGAGGGTGACAAAGCACTGCAACAGGCTGCCCAGAGAGGTTGTGGTGTCTCCTCTGGAGACTTTCAGAACCTGCCCAGATGCAATCGTGTGCAACCTGCTCTAGGTGCCTCTGCTTTAGCAAGGTGGTTGGACAAGATGATCTCCAAAGATCCCTTCCAGCTCCTACCATTCTCTGATTCTGTGAACAATTTCTCAGAGAAATTACAGCTAAATACTATTTCAGCATCAAAGGGGAATGTATTCTTTAAGATCAAAACATAACAATTATAGAAGTCCTACAGATTATTTTTTCACTTATTTAAACACATCAAAGAACCTGGAAATGAAAACTAGCACTTTAACCAGCTTGTATTAATAAATCTTGGAAGATTTCTTAAAGATACTCAAGGAAATTACTTGATCAGTTTGCTGCTATAACCTGAAAGTATACATAAAAAAAAGATTTCTAATTATGTTTATGGCAAAATGTTACACACCGTGCCATGTCTTTGCATGGCAAATTAATCCTGATTAATCCTGAATGTCTTCAGTAATAAGCCTTAGTACCTATATTATTTAAGTATCTCCTTTAAAAGGGAGATAAAAAAAAATAGGGAACTTGGTGAGGATAGCAAATGTGCTGGAGGGCAGGGCTGTCATTTGCAAGATTACCTACAAGAAAGGTTTGACGAAAGCCTCAAGATGTTCAGTCAAGACAAAGCCCAGCACGTGGCCCAGCAAAATCCTAATAGTGCAGGCTGGGGATTGACCAACTATGCAGCTCCTCTTCAGAGAGCATCTGAAGTTACTACTGGACAAGGAGTTGAACATGAATGAACAGTGTGCCATTCATGCCACGTAAACCAAGTGCTTACTGGGTTGAAGTAACAAAAGGACAACCAGCTGTTCAAAGGATATCACTATGCCATTGTATTCAGCACTTCTGAAGCTAAATCTCAAAAACTACATCCACTTTTAGGCCCATCAGCCTAAGACTGATAAACTGGGGTGAGTCCAACATAGAACTGTGAAGGGCTGGAACAGGCCACATACAAGAGGCAGAGGCAGCTGGCTTTGTATAGCCTTGAGAAGAGAATCTACTTAAATGCTGTCCTTAAGTATCTACTGTGGGAGTAACAAAGACCACCGAGGCAGACCTCTTGCAGGTGTGAGGACAAAAAGGCAATGGACATAAGTTGCAGCAAGGAATATTCCAGTCGGAAATAAAGAAAAACATGCTTCAGAATGAGGGTGGTTAAGCCATGGATCACATTGCCCAGAGAGGCTGTGGAACTTCCATCCTTAGAGATTTTCAAAACCTATCTGGACATGGCTCATAGAAACCCGATCATAGAAGCTCACCTTCTCTGAGCAGGAAGCTGGAACAGACTTATTTTCAGAGGTTTAGTTCATTCCAGCCTAAATTCTTGGTTCTCTGGAAACAAAAACAAGCACTACAGGTATGTACTGCAGCACGACTTCTAATCATAGGAATTACAACACAAACAAGGAAGACCACACAAAAGTTCCCGAAGATCATTATCATAAAGATAAAGTTATCATAAAGTTAGATCATTATCATAAAGACATTATAATAATCATTCAAGCCACTTAATGGAAATCTGCTAGCTGGTATTGTTGAAGTCTTTTAGAAGTCATAAAAATATTATGACCACAAGAAGAATAATTTCTGTGACTTGATATTTTGTCTAAAGGGTCAATAGATGTTAAATTGAAAACTAAAAGAATCAGGACTCTCATTTAAGAGAGAAGATTTAGCCACACTCATAAATGTGCTGTCGTGTTTCCTACCTTCTCTATGGGAACTCTTACATGTGATCAGCTGGCCTTAAATACTCAACCCCAACCAACACTCACAGCCACAAAACTGTAAAAACTGACTACAGAGTCTTTGATTTTTAAGTAAAGCATACACTTAAACTTTAAATATAATACACAAAGACAGAAAGAATTCAAAGTACAGAGTTTATAGAAGTGGAGAAAGTTGATGAAGTGTCATAAATTCTGTTACCCAGACAGTCTGAGTTACAGTACTGCTAAAATGCCTTTAGGAGAAAACTGAAAGGAAAAAAGCAACCACCACTCTCTCACTTAAGTGGGTTTGAGTTTTTGAGCCCCAGGTGGCAATATAAAGTTGTAAAAGAAAGCATAAGGAGGCAAAAGAATACAGACTTTTCAAATGGGGGGGGAACAACTAGATTTTTAAGGAAAAAGTCAAATTTTTTGTTTGTTTTTTTAGTTGGCTTATTTTGTTTGGGGTTTTTTTGTTTTGTTGTTTGGGGGGGGGTTTTTAACCAAAAATTCATTCATTAAATGATTCTAAATGAGGAACTGTATTTACAATTAATAGGTTATTGCTGAAATGTAGATAAGAGTTAATACATAAATCCTAGTGAGACTTTCAAGGACCAAATGAATTCACAGGATAAAAGCATTAGAATATTCTGTTTATAACTACTTGAGTATCAATTTACTTTTGTGAAGCAGTAAACTATTTTGTTTACGGAAACAGGTATCACAAACAAGGAATTTGAGCAGAGATATAGTATACTATTGATGTGGTTTTGTTTCTGCCAAATGATTGCCAAATGAAAAGAAAAAATATCACAAGAAAAATCAGTATGCATTAGATATAACACAGCAAACAACTGAGTTTAATGTAAGACTATCCAGTAAGAGTCAAAAATTAAAATTTCACACAATGATATGGTGAAACTTCACTAAAAGTATTTTAAAATAATGATATTAATCTTTTATTTTTCTTTAAACAATGTCTATATGACTGAATCAATGTCATCTACTGCAGTCTGCAACTGATTTCAGTCTGTCAGCCTTTTGGTGTTCTCCTGACTGGTATTCTGTTATTGTCTTCTGTGGCTGCTCCGTTTGAAATGAACCAGCAGCCTAAAGCAGGAAGGCCAACTGTTCCTCTAGTACTAACAAATGTGCTAATATGCACTAGTTTAAACTTGATCTATCAAGTGAATCAGTGAACCATGAAGGGTGGTGGGTCAATCAGGGTGTTCTGAAAACAAAGGCTCATAGGGCAGCAGAGACGCTATGCTCAGACATACATCTGTGCTGCTTTCAGTTCTTTAGTTTTATGAAAATGGGTTTATGTTACAGAAGTTAAGAGCCTGGAATCATGTCATTACTGCATGCATTCATAAATACTTTATCCAAAAGTAAGAATATTATACATGAAGAAAAATAATAATATGAAACAGATTTGTTACTGTAACTATGGAGACACCACTGTTAATATTAACTAACGAAAGTTAATGTTTAACATTAATGGTTTAATTAAAACTTCATGCATGAAGTTTGAGACATTCATATCAAATCCCAGTGTGAGAGATACTACAGAACAGCAGATAAAAATAAAAAGCACTTCATGCATTTTTTGCTACTTTATCATTTATTCTTATTTATCGTCTTCTGTTAGTTTACAGTCTTAAAGTAAATTTTTTTCAAATCAACTGTTAATAAAAATGTCTTATGTTGGAAAAAAAAAAAAAAGGATAAACATTGATAATTATGCATTTTTCCTCATTTCTGGGCCTGTTTTAATCCTCTAAGAAACACTGGGCATTTGCACGCACAGAGGATTTTAAATGAAACAGTGAATTCCACTGACACAGTATGTCCCCACTGCACATGCCTGTGAGTCCAGCACAATCAGATGCAATGTATAAATGGGAATCACTGAGAGTCAGGTGTACAACAGGTCTTACGTGAGATCAACAGCATACTAGAATACAAGTTGCCATGTGAAACTCTGCAGGAGGCCAGTCCAGAACCAGGGCTCTGTAGGTACGTGCCTTAGGATGGCAATGGTTATTTTCCATCAGTTTAACAAATACGCAATATACAGAAGATCAGTTATCATTGAGCAAACTCTTCATATCTAGCTGGCATGCATAGAACAGCAACAATGTTATGTGGAAAATAAGAATTAATTTAAAAGTGAGAAGATGGAAGTCAGGGTGTTTTGTTACCCTGTCTCTCACACACACAAAACATAATAGCAGCCACTGTAACTAAATTCTGAACAACTATAATACATCTGTGTGCTCACTTTTAAAAAAGAAAAAAATCATAGCCTAGTTAGAATTTAAATTGAAGTACTCAACACAAATTCAAAGCAACAGAGGATACTCACTATGAAAAGAATGAACAGGGAAAACCATGCAAGTAAACATTCCTGTCAGACATAATACATACAGTAAAAGGGAAACTGCATATATGATATTTTGGAAAAAATTAAATTTTTATTGGAACAAATTTCCAGCTAAAATTCGAGCTTGTATCACTGTTAAACTCACTATTGTTGTTCCTTAACTAATATATATATGCATAAAAAGCTAAAAACTTGTCAAAGAGTAGGGTAAACAAATAGAAATTGCATTTCTTTCCAAAGGAGACACACCTTTTAGTAATATTTAGCATTCTGATAAATTAAAGTACATATTTACTGACAGCCATATCCAAACATATATACACTCTATTTTAGTAAATCACCTGCTTTTAATTTGCTCCAGCCTAGAAGCAATAAAAAAATCCCTTCAAGTAAATAATGCAGCAGTTAATGAAAATTTACTTTGTGATCAGATAGATAAGAAAATAAAACAAAAACAAAAACCATGTACACTTACATTTTTACTCTTTTAGAAGGGTGAAATTTTAACCTTATCCTACAGCTCTTAAGGAAACCAAAAAGGAGACTATTTGAGTTTGTTAACAAAGATGTCATGAGCACTATTATGAAAACACACTGCGGCAAAAACTATGAAAATTCATCACTATTTCAAGCAGAGATATATCAATGTGCCTTTTGAGATTTCATTTACTGAGGAATCAACAGAACTTACCTGCATTTTATACTTTTGGTCCAGACTTGAATCCCACTGGGAACCTGCTACCTATGTTTGGTACATTTTAAATTCAAAGACTTTTTTCTGAACTATACCATTACTATACAATCCCCGTTTGAATTACTGATAATGTGTCTCTGCCACAGTGAATGCAGAAACACTGCAGCTTTTTTGGTGATTTTCTGGATAGAAAGGCAGTTTGAATATCTACTCAGACTTCAAAATCTAACAGTGTGAAAACTATTTATATTGTAATTACAGAACCTAATATACGCATTAGTAAATGATATTTTGGGGAACTGTGTTTGGGCTCACACACACACACTCTTCCTCCCCCCACCCCGAGGCCCGATTATTCCTGAAGTAGAAGGAAAGGAGAAAAAATGTACTGATTAGAGATCAAGGAAACTCTGCACAAGGTTTGAGCTTCTGGAGATAGAATGAGGCTGCAGGATTAACTACAAACAGCAACATCGCACAGAATGCTTTTTTCAGGTTCAGGTGGCTTCCAATTACAAAGCTATAAAACAAAGACTGCACCTCGAAGTCAAGGCAACCTGAGCAAGAGATACTGCAGCTTTTTTTTCTGTGAACATATGGTATCATTGCTCCTGATGGATGGAGGGTAATCTGGGAACAAAACAGACATTTGCTCCTTATGTAAATGTCCTCGCCTTTATGGGTAGCTGGAGATCTGCAAGAATCTTGGCACTTCTGCAGATTTAGATATTTCATGATAAAGTCTTTCAAAAAGGGGCAAGGGAAGGCACTTTTTAATGCATGTTTTATGTGGAAAATACAAAGTATATTGTAAGCAAACAATGTGAGAATGCACTGTTAATAACTCAAGTTATTTTACTTTCTCTAATATCTGCTTTTGACAGTCACTTTACCAGAAGTACTCTATAAATCATTATTGAAAGTGTTGTTACAAACACTACAGATGTGTGAGATCTGAATCCTGTAATCTGGCTCAGTTTTAACAATTCAGCTGGAGTTTTAGGAGTCTGAGATCTATTGTTTTGTTTCTGAAATAAACTAATTAGTTATAGTCTGTAAGCAGAGACATATTTTTGAGATAAATCAGAGTGTTTGGGTTGGGGGAGGAAGTCTTTTATTTTTTTTAAATCACAAGTTTGCTACATTATATTGCTTTCCAATACTGATGGTATTAAATTACTGGGAAAGGCTCTGATTTGTGGTGGAGTTTTTTTCCTAAATGGTGAATGCTTTTTCCTTAAATTTCATACAGCTTCTGAGAAAAAAATGCATCTATCATGGGTTCAAAAAAGCACCTGAAATTGGCATTAGCCCAGGTAAACAGAAAGATATTTTTAAAATAAAGAATTTAATCACTAGCTAGTCTCATTATATTTTGTATCAAATTATAGAATAAGAGTCCTACAGAACCTTAAGAGCACTTCCACCTGTGAACTTATTAAGGAAAGCCTCTCCCATTAGTCTCTTAAAGAATCTGTGGGTCTCAAGTGTGAGCTAAACAGTCACCATGAAGTCCCTGAAGAGTTCCCAGGACTGCAACAACTGCAGTACCATCAGATGTGCCACAATTCGTCAAAAAAGTATTTTATTTCATTAAGAAACACATTTCCCAGAATTTTTCCAGTGAGAATACAGCTACTTATTTTCATAGCTTCCAAAACATTTCCAAAAAATAGCATCAGTTTAATTTTTTACAAAAGCATTAATCAACTATTGCCACTTTCCTAAATTTTGCACTTCACCCTGTGAAAACTTCAGTAGTAAACATTTTCCAGCAATAATATTGGTATCTGTGACAATTTCCACAGGCAAAATATTTTTTAAGCTTCACTCAACTTTATGTATTGCCAATAGAAACAAGTCTGAAATAATAATGACATAAACCTCAATTAAATACTTACCATTCAAAATTTCCTTTAGATGTCTAAACCATGAATGACAATGATCTTCACTTAAGTTATTTAAATGGATAGCACAGTCTGTTAGTTTATTCTCCTCTTTATGCAAGCATTTAAAAATCGTGATACCCAACAAAGTACCACCTTTCTTCTGCCCTACGAAACGACGACGTTTCAGTTTTACTGAAAACACATCTTTCATTTCAAGAATCTCCTCTTGAGCCTGTGAAACCATACTGGAGTCACCTGGGGAGGGGGAAGAAAGTGTTATCAATATATGATTAGGAGAAATATCTTTTCTTAAAAAATAAAATAATATTGTTATGGTTTCACCTCTAGCTTCAGTCACTGGTCTTATATCTTACCAGCTTCCTGTTATTTAGGTTAGGTATCCAGCTATACAAATAACACAATTCAAAGAGGCTATTTAATCCCTTTTCTGATACTAAAAAAAAAAAAAAAGTGAGTAAAATTGTACACTCTAAGAACAGTGAATAATTATTTGGTTTGTATTTGCATTCAAAAAGCAAATTCTTCATTATATTCTCCTAAATCATAGCAATCATAGCAGTTGTATTCTCCTAAATCATAGATCAGAAAGTGTGCTATCACCTAACCTGACTATATGCTCAATGTGTTTTTTTCATTTGATACAACCGCTGCCTTTTGGGTTTAGACTACAGACCTTTCAGAAAATAGTCAAGCTAAAACAGAAAAATAAACCAAAAGCATGGCACCCATCTCATCTTTCATTTTCAAGTTATCAATTTATATTAGAAGACAAGCAAAAGAAAAATGGTTTTAAAAGTTCTAGTGACAGTCCAAGACCCTAACCCCAGGGTAGGTTTGTGTTAGGCTGAACACTAAGGGAAGGTTTTCTTACCTTGAGGCTGTTACACACATAGACTCTGAGGCTGAAGGCACTATCGCTTCAGTGACACTAGTTCCAAATGTCTCTTGGAGATATAACAACTGAACTACTGTACAGGTACAGGCTTCTCTTCCCTCTTTTCTTTGCAATTACATCATGTCCAATAGTCTAGACCAATAAAGGCCCCTTTGCAGCCCAAGTCAACAAAACCTAGGAACCAGAACCCTTTTCCAAATCTAGCAACAGGTTAGTCAAGTGCTTTCTCAATAGCAAAAGCCTAAACAGATTCTGTTAGATTAAAAGCTGCTGTATACTGTACTGAAGTGCCGGGGAGAAGCTGCAAAAATATGTTTTAACTGTCTGCCTGGGAAAGATGGACAGCACTGTGGGTGAGACTGCAAAATCAAGTATCATTTACTTCATTACATTATATGAAGCTGAGAGCACCAGAAAGCCATACTTTTTTTGAGTAGGAAAAAGAAGCCTGCATCAATTCTTCTAAGAGTTCGACGCTGACATTTCTTGACATCATTTCTTGAACCAAACTAAGCAGTGATCATTCTTCTATCCAGAAATCCAGAGGAGTGCACCTCAGCAATGCTGATGCAGATAAAACTCATCAGTATTACCTCTCCTAATTCTCAACCAACCTATTTTTTCTTGTTCTATACCAAATAACCTAATGCAGATAGATGCATGACCTTATTATACCTCCAACATATTTTTCTAACTTCTTACATTTTACCATATTAATGTCTCCATACATTAGCTCCTAAGGTGAAAAACTGGACTAAAAGCATTGCATTCTTAGCAGGAATACTGTGACAAGAAAATGTTTGTGCGCACAGAGCGAGTACACAGGAAGTTGTCTGCAGTGCAGATTTTCAGAAGTACACAGCAAATACGCAGAAGGAAACCACCAAATGACAGAAAACAAAACAAAGTTTAAAGTACTGTAACGATTGCTGTAAAAGCACTTTCTAGAAGATATGTTGAATGAAACCAGGGTACCGGGGAGGGGGGAACTGCATGATTCCATTTGAACCATGATTTTGCATAGACTCAAAGGGTGAGTAGACCTTGTACAAGCAGCCTTGATACTAACATTACAAAATCTGAGATCTTGATTTTTTTCAACTTTGTATTCTAAAACATTTTTGGGTGAATAGTCTTTGGAGGCCTTAAATGAAACACTTGCTTGTCATATCCTGAATCACTTAGCTCAAACTACATAGTTGAATACTTTATTTAACACTTGTTTTCATTTTTAAAAAAGCCCCCCGAGGTTGATTTATGACCTCGGAAATGAACACCAGACAGCACTAGCAAGGAAGTCTCACCGTTTGGCTTTATAACACAGTACAGTTTTCTGCAGAAAGCCCTCA
>JAAGNO010011276.1:70670-87034 GCA_033439905.1 Ceryle rudis
CTATCTGACACCCTCTTAATAATCATCTTTTTTTTTTTTTTTTTTTTTTTTTTTTTTTTTTTTTTTTATAAGCGGGGGGGGGGGGGGGGGGGGGGTGTTTGCGTGTGTGTCTGCTTAGAAATACTTAAAATTAGTATGATAATGTAGTCTGCAATTGTAGTCTTTACTGTAGTCTGCAAAGCACAATAAGTAGCATACAATTGATTCATAAATTATCTATTTCCAGAAAGTGTCGCTGTCAGACATACAGAACACTGAAAATTCCAGCATGCAAACTGGGCATTTTAGGAAAATGGGTAAACATAAACACACATGAAATGTAACAACAACTGTTCTGCAGCAACAACTGAGCTGCTGCACCTATTACCACAGGCCAACATAAATATGCTAAATGGGTTTCCTCTTTAAATATTTTTAAACAAATAACATTTTTGATTAAACTATTACTTTTGCGAAGAATATCACAAATTACATTATTCTAATGTTACGCATTCGCATCACAAATAAATTACAAACATTAGCTTATTTGTCCTGCACAAATCAAGTAAAATGAAGACCTGTTAAAATACCTTTTCTTCTCCCACTAGCTTTTATAGAATGACATTTAGTAATAAGGCAGGTAAGGTTTGGTTTGCCTTGTCTTTCCATGCTACTATTCCAGCCAGATTTTTATTTACCTTTATACAGAATCATAGAATGATTTGGGTTGAAAGGGACTTTTAAAGAAGTCAATCTTCCTCTTACTCTGCATTTGTCAAATTCTTGTGTTATTCAGATGGACATCAAAACTTCTAAAAATTAAAATAATACATGCTTACTGGGCAGCACTACACGTTCAAAAATAGTATTTGACTCCAGTTGTTCTACTGGAATACATTTCCAGATACAGCCTGGAGAAGAAGATAAATTGTAGGAATACTGAATCATACAGAAGCATCATACACAAGTTTTAAATTGTAGAGGAAATACTGAAGTAGCTAGAAGGATTAGGACAGCCAAGTTTTACTCAAGCTGAAAAGAAATCTGCATAAAAGTCCCTAGCCATATTCTATAATTTTAATCTTCTTTTTTTTTACTGAAAATAAGATCATTACAAATGCAGGAAAATTTTATAAAATAACTCAGCTAAAGAAAAGTTAAGTCATGAGCTACATTTCTAAATTATTTCTAGGATATGATAACAACCAATTTTTTTATTATTTTATTATTAAAGTATATACTGGATTAGACACTTTTTTAAACTTCTAAAAACCTATTGGTTCATTAGTATCATATCGGTTATTGCTAGTTGTTTCAGAACATTAACTGTCCTCTCACATTACTTAGAAAGATATTGGGTACCATCTGTTCTTGCAAGAGATTTAAGTATACATCTATTAGATATCATGCTATTTATTTAATTCAGTACCCAATTCCCATTGTTGTATCTTCTGAAAAAAAAAGTCAATTTAATTACAAGGAATAAAGATAATCTCTTCTACCAGGCTGCCCTGTCATCATCAGAAGGAACCTGTATAAAGTAGGTTACAGGCATTAGGGAAGAGTAAAACTAACAGCACTTAACATTTAACAAAGATCTAACAAAACCAGAATATATGGCACTTAAAAAAAAATTACTATAAGCCAAGGGGTTGTCTAAATCAATCTCAGCACATCTGTCTGATGTAGAGCGTAAACAGGATTAGAGTTGGATTTATCTGCTTGACGCTAATTGTACTCACAGTTTCTGCACATGTCCACTTTTTTATATTTTTTTTTCCAAATACAGCATGAAAAAAAGCCTGCCTGGATATATGAGTTTCCATGAAGTTTTATGCCCCTTTTTATACTCTCACTGATTTCAAGCAATGAGACTATCATACATTTTTCCTATTTATGGTAGTCTAATATTTTATTTAATAAAAAATATGATCCAAATATACCACACTGAGCTAAATCAAAGAGTAAGGAACTAATACACTCAAATGCAGTTTCATTGCAAATAGTAAACCTAATTTTAATTAGTTAAGAATGTTAAACTAGGCTTTAAACAAATAGATTAGCTCATGTTTACATTATAAAATCATACACAGAGAAAAAAGCAGTACTACTGAAAAATAGAATAGTTTGTAAAGAGACATGTGTTCTTAAAATATAAACATCTACACTTCAACAACAAAACACTTACTGGACTGTTTTTCCACCAAAGAGGACCAACATGTAGAAGTGGTATTTGAGGACTTAATTTCCTTAACAAATATCTGGAGTACATGGAAAGCAGCAAAAAATACACATGAAACCTGACTGCATAAATCAAGTATAAGGATTGGACATGAAGGAAAATGTGTCATACGCCCTTGCTCATAAATTTTTACTATGACCTTTGGCAAGACATATAGCCCCACTTAACTTCATTTAATAAATAAATCTCTTACACATTTTAAGCTCTCTGTCCCACTATGATCTCAAAGTTTACTTCATTAATAGTTGATAGCTACAGCTGAGTGCAAAGTAACATAATAAATAATTAGAAATAAAAATCATCAAGACTATACCAAAGAAAATACAGTGACCAGCAGTAGTTATTATGGAATTTATTACAGATCATCCTACAATGTATGAACACTATTTTCAAAGCAACCACTCAGAATATACAATAAAATAGAACTATATTAATATGAAACAAACAAAAAAGAGACATAAATAGAATAAAAAAATAAATTAGTTCTCTGAATGTATCCACAAATTTAGGTTTAGGAATATTTAAAATTAATATGATAATGTCTAATGCATATAAACCAGCAACTATTAACTCAGATTACTAAACCCATTTTTCCCTTTACTGTAGTCTGCAAAGCACAGTAAGTAGCATATAACTCTTGCAGAAAACATCCGCAGTTTTCAGTTATAACTTTGACTAAGGAGGACTGGCAATGAGAAATACAAGAGCAAATATGATCATTCTTGCCAGAAGAGATGAGAATCACTGCATAGCTTATCATAATAGCTTAAGCTATTTAATTTAAAGACTCCAAACATGACACAGAAAAGCTGTTTTCAGAACATTGCTGAATTTTCAAGTTTTTTTTTTATTTCAAAAAGACAGGTCATGCAACACCTTTGGCAAAATGATGCTATGCCACTTACTCTCTTCTGCAAGAAGAGAAAGCAAAATTTCACTTTCTGCTTGCCAAGAGTATCAAACAGTAAGTTGAGGAGAAGACAACAGAGCAAGGGCCAGTTTGGGGAGGCGATGGTTTTTCTTTGAAGATTACCTATACACTACTGTAGTCCTTTTAAATGGTGGTGTAAGGGAAGCATAACACAACCAAGGCCCCAGTCTACAGCAACATTTCTCACACTGTGCAGTGACCTCCTTGCGAACAAGGAGTTCAGAAAGTACTACAAAGTACTTGAAGAGACACATCTCAGTTCCTCCAGAGCTGGAGAGTAAAAGCAGTGTGTAACTACTAACTTCATCTTTTAATGGCAGCTATTCACTTGCAGCAACAGCTGTACTCCCTCAGGGTAGAAAATTGAGCTTAAAAACATCTGACAGGAATACAACCAATTTTCATTCTCCTTCTCTAGAGAATCTGAGGGTGATGTATTTTGCCACGCCAATGCAGTACCTTGCCATTAATTCCTCTTCCAATGCAAACACCTACCCTTACTCACCTGCCACTACTGTGTAGTGCAGTCTTTTTACCGTATGTCTGCCACTTGGCAAAACCAAGCTAAATCAACTCAGCTCCCTAAAGTAACATAGATTGTGCACTCCGCCCACCCCCATTTTAGTCTTCTGACAAGTTGTTTAATTTAATCAGTTCAACACAAGTCCTAAAAAACTAGAGATGCTTCAGAGTGATAAGAAAATACACAGCAGGGAAGAAGGAAGGACTGGGACTGTCTCCTTTCATCAGCAGAAAGTCAACGTGGTTTGAGCTAATCTGCTGTGCATTTACACTTCCAATGGTTAACTCCCCAAAGATCACACAAATGCAGAACAAGAGTCGGCAAGTGGGAAAGATGCACAATGGCTTATCTTAATTTTTTAGAGCTCTATTTACATCTTATCAATTCAAAAAAATTACAGATCTCAGAATAAAACTCCACTTTACAAACCTGTATTGGCACATAATTCACTTTCATTGGATAGGAAATTACACATCATTTTAATACAGCAGTAAAGGCTTTATTCACTATTCTGGCTTAGACAAGTCATCTTATTTTAAACTACTATCATAGATAGCTGTATCTAAATATAAGATTATTATAAAGAATAACTGATATACTAAAAAATAATATTCTTGAACAAATCTTTACTTCAGGCTCCATTTTTTCAACTCAGTCCCAGACAGAAAAAAAACAACCAAAGAAAGAACATAGTAATTTGCCAATGCAAATCCCAGCTCACAGGATAAAGGCTTATATTAGATAAAATTAATTCTGTTATTTCTCTGTTTAGTAATTCTTACAAATAATTAAAAAAAAAGAAAAATATGATAAATACAACAATATAAAACTGGCTTTAGCAATGTTGTGCAAATTTCAATATATTCTATAAAAAGTGAAAAGCTTTTTCATTCTTTGATCAGGATATTTCTTGACAATTTTACTACATTCACAGCATGAGTAAACACATCTAAAACTGCAACCTCTTACCCTTCTTCCTTTCTTGGCTCTTTCCATGTTTCAAATGGCTCTTTCCCCCAAGATCCCTTAACCAGCTGATTCCAATTCCTATATCCCACCATACCTTTTAAAAACTAACCCTCATTCTTCTGAAAATTCTCAGCAGAAAGGGCTGTTGCAGCTACGTGCCCCTGTGCCCAGCATCATATGATTACAGCAACTGCAGGAAGAGCAGCTTCAGAGGACGTCTGGTGCGGTCCTGGAAGTCCTGAGTTGGACCATACTTAAGAACTTAAAATTTGGTTAAGTTTCATGACACGTTTAATAAAATGTCAACAGGCAAATTTCTGACCAAAAAAACCCAAACACTGCCCAAATGACTAGTTCTGGCTGAACCAAAACGAAAGATGATGCTGGCAACTGTCAGAGCAAACATGGGAACAGTTCAATTAATCCCATACCATAAGAGCAGAGTTTAGTAGACATCAGAGGTCATCTTCTCTAGAGATGACTCCCCCTGGAGATGAGCCAAACCTGGGGTCTTCCTCTCTGAGAGTAACCAGATCTCAGGAGTGACACTTGCACCCAGCATCCTGGGTTTCTGTGATGCCCAGTATGCCATAAACAAGGCCCTTTTTGTAATGAAGCTCACTAAGCATCTATCCATGAAGCTTTCATTAGTGTCTTGTACCATTTCTGGTTTAGAGCAAGTGCGATTGAAGTATCTTGCTTATTAACTACCAGGAAGCCCACTAGCTTCTTGAATAAATGCCTCCATGGAAAAGCGTGATTAAAGTTTAGCCTAACACTGTTCCAGACAAGAAGCTTCACCTTAAGGAAGAGTTTCTCTTTCATTCTCCAACAAAGAATTCAAGGGAGATAATGAAATGAAATGAAATGAAAAACAACCCCCCTAACAAGATGATCTACTGGGAATAATGCTATACAGAACAACAATGCTAGCTGAAAGGAAGCAAGGCAGATGGCAAGTGATTCTGAACCTGAAGCATTTGAGAGCATGCATGCAGCAGACTTTGCTTTCTAATAGTTACTTTTTTTTAATAGTTACTCTCATTAACACCACATCAAGAAGGAGGTCACTGAAAATAAATTTACTATAGAAAGCTCTACATTTTATGTTAAGGGTTAAGGCCCACATATTTCTTAATTTTATAACATGATTGGAAAAGTAGCAGCAAATCTTTATTAAGTGCCTGAAACTTCGGGCTTTTCATGTAATAAACGAAAGGAGTTACATAACAAGCTTTGCAGTAACAGAGTAATGACTTCCGTTCTGTAAAAGCTCTGCAAGCACAAGCATCAGATTAAATGACTAGTCTTACACACACCAACAACACAACTATCATATAATTGAATTCATTTAAAGAGACTGGATTCAAATGGCTTACATGATTTAATACAATGGATTAGCAGAGCTAAAATATACTAAAGAATCCCCAAAGAGGAAACATAAGATTAACTTTACACTTGAAAAATCTCACAGACAAACTGTTTTGTATCTACTAATTTATGTCATAAACATGGCAATTACTTCTGTCATTTCAGAAAATAAGGGGAAGTGGGGAATCAAATAGCCTTATATGGCCACATGACATCACTGAGTTTGATTAACTATGAGTTAATAATTAGTTCTACTTGGATTCTCACTGGCACGAGATTTGCTTGAGCCTCAAATACAGATTTTCATACTGTCAAATATCAGTGTCTCGCTTTCAAAGGAACTCAACATGCCTCAAATATCTGAGCATCCAGAAACAATTTTCAAACAAACAAACAAACAAAAGAACAGATACATCCCATTCTAAACACAGGACTATTTCCTTCCATGAACTATTGGTCATTCATGTGTGCTAGCAATTCATGCTTTTAGGTATTGAAGCATAGCTATCAGCTGCTAGATAAGCTCATCCATAAACTTCTCATTGATAAACAGCTACAGGTTTTACTTTATCCTTGTTGATCTTTGGTCTATTTTTTTTTTTTTTTTTTTTAGAATCTATCTTCATATTCAGCCATCCTTTGTATCTTTCTATCTGCACCTTCTACACTAGCCCAAGGGTAAGTAAGAGATGGCAACAGCACCACCAGAGTCCTCTGACAAGCATAAAATCCTGCCTTCAACCCAACACTCTTCAGCTCAGTTGTCACACAGGAATAGGAAGAATGTAAGCTACACCACTTTGCCTTCAGGGATGAATGAATCCTATTTTGTTCATGTACACCACACTTGTAACAGACTTAAAAGAAAAACCCCATAAAATTTTGTTAGATGATCTTTATAATACATATGGGGTTTTTTTCCCCTTCCTCTTAGGGCAACTGTTCTTATTTCTCCAGCTTTGCAAAATATTTTGGCATATTAAAAATATACTTTAGACTAGGTGATATATATGTAGTACAAAAATTACTTAGAACATAATACACAATTTAAGGTACGCTTAGTCAGTTGTGCAGTATACAAATTAGCCCTTCATATAAAGGGAAAGCTTACAAAAATGCGATACACCAGAAGCTTTCTGGTATTGCAATTGTTGTTATTATATTGAACTGACTACATTTGCAGTGATGCATAATCCTGTGGCTGAGGAAATAACATTCTCAGAGTTTTACCAATTTTAAAATTTTGCTTGTAGCGTAATACTTTGACAAAGCTCTCACAAAAGATTTGATACCAATCTGATGTGACACAACTGAATCAAACCTTAATTTCAGTCACAGTAAGAAATCACAGGATTAAGTAACACTGTGCAGTCTTTTAGAAAAGTTTATTGCTTCCAGATGGATGCAAGTTTCCTTTCAGCACTGATTGTATCTTCTGTACACAGGGTGCCAATGTTACTATAAATATAGACAAAAGCAGTTATAAAGATAAATTATTAAAATATTGACATAAACAGGCTCATGCAATACTGCCTCTCTTTAGAAAGGACAGCTACATTAGTGATGTATGTATCACAAACACTCAATATAAAAATATGTACATCCTTTTTAGAAATTACAGACCATATAGGGACAAGCACAAATTTACAAGGTATCCATAAAATGACTTCTAATTCAAACTGCGTGCTCTTTGCCCCATGTTGTGTAGTGCCATGTGTTTCACTGCATGGTGCACGCTACCAAGATGTCCACCTGTGCCCATGTATCTGCGCAGCAAGCTCAGTATATGCTTTCTTCATTTAGCAGCAGAACTGTTGAATACACACTGCAGTACACTTACGTTGAAATGAAATTAAAATTGTAAATAACAAATAGCTTTAACCTAATTTAAATTTCAAACCATGTACATAAGACACCGGTAAAATGTATCAATAGCTCTGCAAAATGTTTCCAGAAAAGAAATAATTTTGGGGAATATCTAATTAGACTATAAGAAAATTATACATAATGCGGCTTTGGAAATCAAAACACATTCAAAAATTATCAGGTGAAGCCAGTACTTTGAGTTGTCTTAATATTTTTATGTTGCTATTGAGTTCAGGAATTATAAATGGTAATGAGACATTTAAGATCTCTTAAGATCAAAAGATCTCCATCTTGGTTTTGATTTGTGTAGCAACCAATGCATAAAGTAGATTAAGTTAATGCATTTTAAAGAACATGCAGAATCCACAAAATGCTTTGTGAATAAAAATTCAGCATTGAATACCACAAAATTAAAAATTACCTATCAGTATAGCAATGACTTTCACTTTTACATCAAACTACATTAATATACTAGGCTACATACAGAAACCTACTTATTTTTCTGACAGGCATATCAACTGCTTTAAAGCAGAGCTGCTAGTCAAAAAAAAAAAAAAAACCAAAAAAAACCCCAAAAAAAAACCCACCACCAAAAACCAACCCACCACAAAATTTTCCATGACATGTGCTTTGCATCCTTGCATGCACCACTAGCCTCAGACAAGCAGTCACCTATGTATGCTGAGCAAATTCCTTGACCTCTCCCATCTTACCTCTTACCTCCAGTATGGTAACTGCAGCAACACACCACATTTTTATAACTATTCCTAATCACAGTCCATTCCTAATCCTAGTACTGAGAAGTACAAAAATCAAACAGAAAGACTACTGATCAACATTAAAAAAAAAAAAAAAAAAGACAAACAAAAAACCCAAACAAACAAAAGAAAAACCCACACCCAAACCAAACAATTTTGGATGAGTTTTCACTGTTGGAGAACCACATATCAGATGACAAACTGCAATTCAAATCTCTCATAATAACATACAAACTTTTACTCCCTCAAACTTTTAAACACTGGCATTGCACCAAATAGATACATATGGACAGGGATTACCACTACAATGCTGAATTCAGTATCTTACTCGCAGATCCTAAGAATTTTACTAACAGCATAAAGATAGTGCCTATGGCTGCAGGATCAGAGAGTGATTCATATTCAAAGCACCCATACAGCAACTAACAGAGATTCATCTTCAGACTCTCCCCACAGGCACATGCACAGTATGTGCATTATTATTATGCTATCTGACTTTTCTTCTATCACAATGCTAACCTTACCTTGCTTGTGTAAATTTAACAAATGCAAGTTTCTGCACATATCCAGCCACACATTACATTTCAGACAATAATCTTTGATTTAGCCTTAAGTGAATCAGTGCAAGAAAATTAAAATCACCTCTGTTCAAGGATTAATTATTATAGATACCTTGACACGCTTCTTTAAGCTGTTGACATAACGAATGGGTAATACACATCTTCTACCTTGTGAACATCAGAAATCTTCTCAGATTTATGGAAAAATACCAGCTAAGCATACTGTAGCTGCACTTTTCCCTCATCTTGAGGTTGATGAAACTAATTACTCTTCTGGAAAGGTGTGTAACAGTTTCAGAATCAGACCCTACACAAGTTTAGCTATGGAACTTGGCATTTAACTTAACTTCTCAATGATTAAAAAAAAAAAAAAAAAAAAAAAAAAAAATTCAAAAATATAATAATTATATATACATAGAAGAAATATTTTCAACACACTTGTGGATAAGAAATACAGGCTTCCTCTACAGTCTGTTACTGTATTGTAATTCTTAACAACATTAAATAAAATTGACCTCTTGATATTTTGTCAGACAAAGAAGAAATATTCTTTAAACTATATTGATCCACCAATAAAAATAAGTAATGGAAGGCTAGACAAACTGAAGTTCAAATTCTACCAAGAAAACCTGCTTAGTAACAGAAATACAGATGGAGTTACAGGCTATGCTTTTACATAAAATATCATTTCAATATAATTTAACCTGTTTCTAGTACATAAGACCAGCAATACCAGGTCAGAACAAAAATCCATCTGTCCCAGTATCTTATGTCAAACCATAACCATAAGCAGATGCTAAGAGAAGAGAAGGAATAAAGCAAGCATTTATTCTATTTTCCACTTACACTTTTCCATTTCCCACCCATTTTCATTTGGAACACCCTGAAATGACTGCAGTTTCTACACATTTAACAGCACTCAAATAAGGCCTTCCACCTCCAGACAAATCCACAAAATCTTTTAGCATTAACAATATCCTTTGACAGTAAATTTTGCATTATCTTACTTCCTGCATCAGTTTTCCTTTTGTTTTAAGCCTGGTTCTTCCTAGCCTTATTAGCTGCACACTATTTCTTATGTTGGAAGACAGAATGCCATTGCCATCTACTCTCTCCAGGCCCCATCTCAACTGTGTCCCTTCCAGACCAAAAAATGCTGCCTAGTCCATCACTCTCCTACAGGAGCCATTCCTTACCTCTCTAATCACTGTCACTCCCTGAACCTTTTCCAGTCCTACATCGTCTTTGTTGAGAACACCAGATTTATCCATACCATATCCAAGATGTGGTTAAATAATCATTGGTTTATAAAGCATACAAACATCTGCTTTAGTCTCTATTTATGTTTTAATGATTCTTAACATAATAATCCTAAAAATTGTTTAAGTGACAGGTGATATTTTCCACATAATAAACCTATGATCATATACATTAGAATGGTCTAGCTACAGCTCCTGATCTTGATCCCAAGAGGGCATTCAAGTAAGAGATCTATACAATACACTCTGCTTAATTTTATCTACTCTTAAGACTCACTGTCCCACTGCTAAGTCAAATCCATAAAACAGACATATCTCTGAAGCTGTGCTTTAGGACATAACAGAAGTGGAAAAGCATTTTGAGATCATCAGTTTTAACAGTGCCCAAACAAATTCAGCACTTCTGCTTTTCTGTGTTTATCCCATGCCATTTTGTCTCTTCCATACGCCTCCCAGACCACATTGTTAATATATTAAAGGCACTGTGAACTTCTCGGGCAGACTTCAAGCCATTAATTAGACACAGAAGACAAACAGTAGAAACAAAAACAAACCAAAAAAAAAAGAGAAAAATATTTAAGAACAGCTTTGTTTTTACTGTAAATTCATTGTATTAGTCTGCTCTTGCATACGAACTAATACTGATAAATTGTTAAACTTGCAAACTTAAAAAGCAATAGCAGCTTTAAGCAAGACAAACAAGCATATATGTATAAATTACATTGCAAGTTCAATACTGAATTTCTGTGTGTATGTTCCACAAATGGTTTCCATAAAACAAGTGAGACCTAGGGACAAAATTTCAAAAACACCACCTGCTTGTTTCCATCATATTTTAAATAATTAACTCCTCAACAAACGTAATTGGGGAAAGAAAAAAAAAATAAGCCTTTTTAGTTTATTTTTGTTTGTACTATAGTTTAAAAAAAAAAGAAAACTACAAACATTTCTCAGGCACTCTTCTGCTAAGCTTTGTTTTCTAAAGCAACCATAGCTAATACTACTCCTCCATCACAAAACGTCTGTGGAACAGAAAAGGATCTGGAGAATATTCTTAGTTTAATCACAGCCTTGTTTAATGAGTGTGGTGCAGTCAAGTGACCAAGAAACATTACACTTCACATGAAGTTTCAGAAGTATATTTTGTCCTTTAATAAGAGTAATGCCAAGTTAAAGAAAGACATCTATACAGAATTTTCTCCCAGTTATTGTAACCTATCAATATATTTAGGTTTACCCTGGAATATGTCAGCTGCAGAATTTACTAAATGAAACCACAAATTTGTTCAAAGTTTGATATTGACATGAGTTACCTCCATCCATAGCCATCTAACTGTAAGTGCACTATGATAATTTTGATCCCTAACCAATTACCTCACCCTCAGTTACACTACGTAGATGTGACAGAGAATGCCTTTGGGAAGTCCAAAACCATCCAAGTATAAAATCTTTCAGTACCTTTCTTGACAGAGCTGTTTGACAAGTCTCCAAAAGGCCCTGCAACAAACAGTGTACCAGGGAGAGGACTTGGACAGGAGCAATCTCATTTTAAACCGTCTTTGGAACAGTCAACAGATCATCCAGGCAAAGACATGCTATTTTCACACAGAAAGCCAGCAAGTTATCATGATTTTTTTCCTATTTACTTTTAGCAATTTATTTACAAGAATTTTCAATTAAGTCAGAATAACATAGCCTTTTTTTAAAAAGCCCTTTTCCTACAATATTATTTTAAAGTGAAAATACTTACTCTATTTCTACTATACTGTACTAAAACAACACAGAAAAATATAAATACAAGGATGATTTTTAAACATCTGACAAATAAGGGGCTTTAACAGAATGATGAACATTTAGTATCTGCAAAACAGCATTATATTTAGTCCTAAGTATTTATTGTTGTTACCCTTAACTTGATAATTTGTATGTCAAATTTTGTTTTTCCAGGACTGTCTGCACTGTGTAAAGATCTGTTTCCAGGATACGTATAATTGTGTAGTACATAACATCTGTTGCTTTGCATTTTCTGAGCTTCGCAAAGCATGCTTTCCTATATTCACTTGAGAGTATGGACTGACAGAAGAGATATATTGTCACAGTTCAAATAAAGTGACAACTACGGCAACTACTCTATACTGAAAAGCATCTAAGTAACTACCTTCTTGCATAGCCTAAATAGACAAAAGCCAGGAAATTTAGAATTCAGTGTTGAATTCTGTTCACAAACAGACCATTTGTTCAAAATTGCAACACACAGGCGAGAAACAGCCACATGCTAGATTAAAGAACTGTGAGCTAAACCAAGTTACTGTACAATTTTTTGTCAGAGATTTAATATATTCCTACATCTCCTACATCTACAACTTTATTGCAAGGGGAGGAAGGAAGTTGCAGCAACTGTTAAACATAAGAAGTAGAATTTTCCTTCATCAAATCCCTTACAGAAAGGCCACCATTCATCAGGGATCGCTCAAAAATTGTGATCTACAATATTATTTTTTAAGAAAAAAAAAAACCTTTTATCTTTAAAAACAAAACAAAACCAACCAAACAAACAAACAAAAAAACCCACAAAAATACTACAACAACAACAAAAAAAACCCAGAAACAACAACACCCCCAAACAACAAATCAACAAAAAAAATCTGTGTCTGTTACCACTGTTACCACACAGAAACAGCAGCTTCCATACTACTAGTAAGAAAAACTCATTGTTCCTTGTAAAATAAAGCCAATGGTAGACCTGGAAAATAATTTTCAGCTCCTATAGAAGTTATGCTGGGATCAATTGAATAATTTGTGATCTACTCTGGTTTCTGACCTCAAATTCTACAAAAATCAAACGTGGCTTACAGTCATTCTACATGCTCCGGCTTACAATCATATAAAACTTCTAAATTTAGTGTAGCTTGAAGCATTTTCTTGGTTTTGCAGCTACAGGGCTTAGGTATTTATTGCATCAGTCTCAAAGTTGCTAAGAGCTATAGCTGTGTTGTCATCAACAAATATACATAAAGAGCTCAACATGAGTTCTGTGCTGTGTTTTTGTTTAATCTCTCACACTCATAAAATAACATTCAACATTTGTCATTTGCAGTAGACACGATGCTAAAATAAATTACTATATTCAGTTAGGATGACAAACATAAAACATACCAAAAAATTTTTCTTTTATTCAAATACCTATCCATCAAAGAACAACCTGAGGATATTCTTCACTCTTAAAAAGAAACAAACTAGGAAAATTTGGGGAAGAAACAAAATCAGAAGCATCCTCTCAGTATCTACATAAGCATTTTTAAACAACCCCACTTAGGAGCATGATAAAGATACAAATACAGCTCAAGGCTTCAAACAAATGCACTCATCTCCAAGCACCAAGCTCATTCCCAAAACATAAACTCACCTGATATTATTCTACACCACAAACATGCCACTCCTGAAACTGTACCTAAATAATGGGTATTAGGATGTTGTGTGAAACACAGCTTATTGATTCTTCTCCAAAGAAGAGATGGAATAAATGATAATTACAGTATCACAAAACTTCTAGCTTTGTGGGACATTTCTTGTTGCTCCGCTGAACTTGTGTTGCAAGGGCAGAGGGAGGGGGATTATGACTCCATGAGGAAACACAATAGGAAAACCATTACCTTGAGGCCTTACAGGAAGCAAAATGTTATCATTCAATAGTGCATTTTTAACCTGCACACTTTGATAATAACAAAGTACATATTCATAAAAAAATTTAGGTTCAACCAAGAAAGTCACAAATGCATTTTAAATTAACTGGATTTTTTTTTCTTTTAGCAGCACTGTCACTGAAAAATATGAAGTCAATTAATTATAACTTTTGATCACCTTTGAAATTAATACACTTTGGACTAAAAAGGTGTAACTAGATGACTGGTTATCAATAAATGAAGCTAAAGAAATAATGGAAGCTTAATCATTTTTTAAAATATTAAGTGTCATGCATGCTTAAATACAGATTTTACTTTTAAAAACACGAACAGTACTATGTGAAAGTAACTACAAGTGTACATCATACATTGGAAAGAAAATTATTAGGCACTTTTCCAAACTACAACAGCACACCATTTTTTCCTGCAGAGGGCCACAGCGAAACACTTTGACAGTAAAATCTGAAGTTCTACAAAAAGGATTTCTATGCTCAGCCAGAGTGCATAAAGAAATAGGAAATACCAATGTCGTCAACTCTTCATTGTAGCTACATAAAATCCAGTTACCCATATATAACATATAAACATATACATGTGAAAGAGAAAGTATAATATGTCTTGGTAATTCAGCCAAGAGAAGGCATTTTCAACACACTAAGAAGCCAATTTTGGTTGAATTTACAGGGTCATTACTTCCCTGCTAGTTGCAGTGCCACATGCACGACTGAATTTCAGTTGTGCTCGCATTTTCACTTATTCAGCTAGGCTTGAAGATGTGACTCATCCTAAACTAGTATCACCATCCAAAGGATATTACATGCACTTCAACTTAAGGGGGGAGGGTTCCTAAACGGCAAGAAGGAAGTTCCAGAACTTCTTCCCTAGTGAAACAGTTTCAGAAATACCATCCTTACACTTACTCTGAAGATGCAAGTATTTTTGAGATGACCTAAACAGTTGAAAGGAGAAAGTTCTAGTCACTTATTTCAAGTTTGCAGATTAAGAAAAAAAAAAATTAAATGGTATATTAAAAGGTTAATCTATTACCTTTACAGTTGCATGTAACTCTATAGTATGCCAGAGAATGGTGAAACACAATTAACTCCAAAACTTGACTGTTAATATCCATGAGACAGGAATCAATTTAGAAAAGGATCTTAGTATAATGCAATTCTATAGCAGTACCACTGGTAAATGACAAAAAGGTCAAATTTTGAAAGGAAACAGTAGATACCACCACAAAACTAGCAGATGTTCCTAAAGGATCATCTGTACAAAAACATAAGCATATGTGAGAGAAATCCAACACTATCACAAAATCAGTTGGTGTCTAACATAATAGCAGTTCCTTATGGTAATACATGTATCAGATACTCAACACATTATGGGTTTTTGTCTGCACATACTGTTACAACATAAGTCATAAAAAACAGGATCACTGATTTCCTTGAAAGGAAAACATCACTTCCATGACCCACTAATGTTAAGGTACACGAAGATTGCTCAGTTTTTCAGGTCTATGTTCTCAGATTTTCAGCCATTTAGGCTTTTTCATAAATTGTCTAAGAAGGATACAAATATTTTTAGAGTACTACACGTATTTTAGTTAAAACTTCCTTCTATAGGTAATGAATAACATAGTTGGATATACCTAAATGAAACAAGAAACAAAAAAAGGATTCCTTCTATCCAATACCTGTTCGGTTTTGCATAACTGCAACATCTATTATTTATCTGCTGTTTTGTAACAGACGTAGTTAACAAATAAGACATCTACAATGAAAGGAAAATTGTTTATCTAACTTTTGTTTATTTTGACTCCAACAAGAGCAGATGACAAACTTTACTGCTTTAGTTTTATTTCTATTTGTAACTGTAAATTAAAGATAGAAATGCCTTAATCTGAGCATGTCTTTTGCCAAGATAAAAAAAGAAACAAGAAAATGCAAAAGAACACCATACTCTGAATTCTAGCCCATTTATTACCACAAACAGATACAACTGTGGAAGCAAGCTTATATGGATTTACCACAGCAGAAGGTTCCAGTAGGCACCACGATCCCCACAACTATCCCACACGAGATGCTACAGAACCACATCCTACACAGTCCAGGGAGAGAAGCAACTGCAGACAAAGAAAGTAGGCAGAAATTTCAGACTTTGAGTGGACAAACTATTAATAAGATTTTGTTCTTAAATATTCTCTTTCCTTCTCAAATAATC
>JAAGNO010011277.1:0-16520 GCA_033439905.1 Ceryle rudis
CGCCGACAGCCCCGCGGAGCTGAGAGCTTCGGGCGGCCCCAGCAGCTGCAGCTCCCGATTTTTGCAGAAAAAGAACGAGCTGCCGGCGCGGCTTTTAAATCCTGGTGGCTCTCCACGCGCAGGAAGGTTACGGTGCCTTGTGGCTTTAAGCCCTGACAGCACTCGCCTCGCTGCGCGTCCCACCCACGCACCTTCAGGAAACCACCTGCACGTTCTGGTGGGTAATTCCCTGGAGATAGGAAATCCAGGCAGGAGCTGCTGAGATAGCCACAGTTCGGTAGAAACCCCTTGTCAAGAGGCACCTGCACACTGCCGAACTCCACAGCAAGCTCCCTCACTGCCCAGCTGAGACCCACGGGGTACAGAAGCTGGTTTCTATCACCAGCTTTTTTCTGGACGACACAGGAGTGTTGTAAGGTCACCTTCATCCGCTGAGATCGCCCCCAGCTGTGCTGGACATACTGGTACGTGTGTCAGGGGTGAGGATTTGTCATTCAACAAATTGCTGTGCTGCTAAACGCTGGGTGAAAGAGCGTGGGAGCCTACGGCAAGTCCACCAGCAACCTTCTCAGCATGACCATCTGCAGGGCTGTGCTGGGCCAGTCACCAGCACCTCCTTGTTTCTGCTGGACTCCTTCCTTGGCCACCAGCACCTCCTTGTTTCAGCCAGACCACGCTCCCTCTGCTTCTGCATGTTTAACTGGGGAGAGAGTGCAGCAGGACAGGTGTCTCACATTGACTTCAGATGAACAGGTCTGCTGGATTTCATGAAAAAAGGCAGTTGCTCTGCTGCCATGGAGTCCTTGAACACTGCTCGGGAGACACCTCAGCCTGCTCTAGGCAGCACACACCACACTGCACCGCAGTCCCACAGCAAAACTATTTGAAGTGTGGTTGCTCAGCTCCACCCTATCACTACATCTTGGAGGGGTCAGCTGCAGTGCAGATCAGGAGATATCTTCCCTTCCCAAAAGCCTTCTGGTGGTTTCCCACACTCCACCTCACCCAGGGGTCAGATGAACTTCAGTGCCAGGACAAGAAGCCACCACAGCAGCAGCAGTTAGATGAGTGAAACATGTAGATCACACCCAAACTCTTATTGTGGCAGGAGCAGCTTGAGTGCTCTTTCCCAAGGTGAATAGAATTACTTGAAAAATTAAGATATTCCCTCAACTCATCACTGCTGCAGACCCCTCTCTGAGGGTCATCATTTCCCCAAAAAGAGACAGGCAGAACAGGAGGTGTCATCTGAAAGAACTGAGGCAGGCCAAGCGTGAACAGGAGCAGCTAGCAGGCCCAGAAGTTTTTCTTCTTGGAGCTCACAAGGTGATCAGCATGGGTCAGACTGGGAATTAGCGCACAGTGTAACATCACTTAAGAGCAGCTATGTCCATAAAAGCTGAAGAAAATGCCAAAGTAGCAATAACTCCAGATATAAGCAGAGGAACCAGCAGTTAAAGCCATGGTACAGGACACAGCAGTGCTTTGTCAGCAGCTAGTTAGATTTTGGCCTAACGCCTCTCTAGTGGTCAATCAAAAGAAGCCAAGTGACACTATCTGTATCATGGAATCATCTCACTGCAGGAGCAAGAGGCTCCGAGAGCACGAGGGACACTTGCTTCAGCCCCAACCAACCTGCTCAGCACTTTTAGGCCAACTGGTATCAAGGAGCCTGGCTGCTGCTACCCCCCTCTTCAAGCCCTCTATCTCCAGGAAGACACCTTCACTCACACTTAAACGTGCACTTGCCCTCCCAGCAGCGCTCCCTCGCTCCCCAGCTTGAGGAGCGGGGTTACCCGCACTGTACGTGGGTCACGGTGCACTGGTGCAGCTGGGTGGGCAAATGGATGAGTGGGAGAGGGCTGGCTGAAGAGCCAACCCTGCATCCGGCCCTGTGACTTTACAGGGTTGCATGAGGAAAAGCCTTGAGATGTAACCCCAGGCTGTTCTCCTGTATGGTGTGTTCAACCACACCGTGTGCAATGACTCATGGCAAGTTAAATAGGTATTTAGAGCTGCATTTCTTTGAAGTCCTGCAATGACAACATATTTTCAGTATGACCTCAACAAAAATGAGGAGAACCAGTGTTCACCACAAAGCTGGGAGAGGGGGGAGGGTAAGGCTCTCTGCAAAAGAATGAGTAATTAAGTGTTTGGAAACCACGAATCAACTCACACAATCCAAGATCTGAGCATTTAATAAGAAGTGGTGATTTTACTCCCGCAAGGATCGTGCCGCCAGTAGAGCAAAGATAACACACACAAACAACTGATAAAATTTTTGTTTATTATTCACTTTTGAATTCTTTTACACTTTCCTGATTATTTTGTGTAAGGTGAAACTAGAACTGTTTAAAAGACATACACAAATCTAGTACATCAATAACCAGGTATTTCTTTTTGCTATACTATTCTCACAACCACGTGTGTGCTAGGCAATAGAACCGTCACAGAAGCAAACTTTAGGCAGAATACTGGTCAGTAAAAACAAAGCGAAAAGAGCTACCAGATATACAGACAGGCTCGGTTCCACATTCACTACTGCATTTATCAAGCGCCAAGTATTAACTGCACAATTTGTTCAGCTAGTAGAGGGGAGTTTTAAAATCAGTGCATGAAATTCTCTTCAGCAGACAGATGGACAGACAAACGGATGGATCCTATACCTAAGTGGAATGTGAAGGCAGGGGGATGATACCGCGAGACTGATCGGTGACTGTTCCTAACCTTTTTCACTGCATTATTCACGCAACTCTTACTAGGTTTTAGTTAATGGGACATGTTTGAAACATAACGAGGTGAGGACGTTTGGAGCTCAAATATTACAAGCGTTACGAATGTGTAGGTCTGCATTCCAGTACAATAAATGGGAAATCCTGAATATTTGAGCCAGGTCCTGGTACTACCAGACAAGAGCTGAAGACTGCAACAGCACTGGCAGCTCTCAAACATCCGAGAGAGAAACCTGTCCTTGAGCAGGCTCAGGTCTCACCCACTATCCTGACATCACCCACGATCAAGGAAAGGATGACGCGTATGTGGGAGTCCAAAATTGCTTTAATGGAGTTTAAACAGGTGAGAGGGTCAAGGATGAACAGAGTCCAATGGGACAAAAATTTCTCTAAAGTGAACTTAACGATGGCTCAGTGGATTACTTAAGTTTTCAGAGTGAATTCAAAAGGGGAATACCATGGAGATTTCCGTTCACCTAAGAGTAAAGTAATGCAAAAGTGGCAGATCACTTCATGGTACCATCCAAACTAATAAGGCCATTCAAAAAATTGAATCTTCTCCTATTGCAAGTCCATGGTAGCGAACCAAGAATCCTCACTACTGAAGAATATCTAAGGTATCATTAGCTAAGTTATTGCTGTGGGAAGGGGCTTAGTCATGCATGTCGTATGAGCATGAAAGCACTTTGAGAAGTCAAATCCCAGTTATCTGCCAGTGTAAAGAGTTTGGAAACCAAGCTGCTAACTCCCCCATTACCCTCCTCCCCCAGACAAACCCCATCCCCAGAAAGACAGGACTGACAAAGTGAGCTTTTGACTGAAAGCGGTGCCTCAGACTCGGTTACAGATGTCGACAGCGTGCCTGTTGAACTAACTCAGAGCAGTGTCACTAACTGGAATGCCATACAGTGGACTGTTTTCCTTCCATGCCCCAGTGTCACAATAGAATCTCTATAACTTTCTGTACAACTTTACAACAGAATTGTACTTCGACTATTTTGGTGCCAAATTAAGCTCGCCAGTTACATTATTGACGTCTACTTTTCTACCAATAAGAGTTTTGTAAAGTCAATTGCAATCACAAAACCCATAATCACAGTGTTCAGTTAAAAATATAAACACGGTAATCGGAACTGTAAATGTTCATAATAGGAAAGTTCGGAATGCCATTGTGATAACCGACCTCCGCTTTAAGTACACAAAACACCAACCAACCGTTTTTACCCCACAGACAGTTTTTGCTACGTTGAGGTTGTGAAAGTCGATGTACTATTCTTTTTGCTTGTCGCACAAAGGGATATATGTGTAGGATACAGGGTGACATTGAACATATAGTGAAGCGTGACAGCCATTAGTTCTCTCCCTCCCCAGCGTCCCCTTCATCTCCCTGGTTTTCCGACGTCCATAGCTGTAAGGAAACACAAACACAAGTTACGCTGAAAGCGGGCAGTTAATTACAACTGTCAGGAAAGGGAACACAGTGTAGTTGGCCGTAGCTGTGCAGTTTTCTTGGCTATGAGCAATGTAGGATTGAACTTAACAGTATAGCTAAAAATAATGAACTAGAAAATGAGTAGAGGACAACAAGTAAAAAGTCAGCACAAGTTTACAAGCTCAACACAGACCTGGCTGCTGAGAACAGACGAACTCCACTTTGGCTTACAAAAAGGCTGTCTGTTACAGCAGCTAACAAGTGATGTCTGGTTTAAACAAGCAAGTCTAACTCGTCTGGTTACAAAATGTATTGCAGTTAATGCCTCAGAAAAGGTTTTTAATGGCACAGGACTGCCTCAGCCCCCAGCTGTCTAGTCCCGACAGCGGAGCCCAGCAGCCTGAAGGAGTACAGTGCAGGGGCTGCCCAGGGATACTTACAGTGAGGTTGTCCCTAAGCAGCTGCATGATCAGAGTGCTGTCTTTGTAAGACTCTTCATTCAGCGTGTCCAGCTCTGCTATCGCTTCATCAAACGCCTAAAAACATGCAAGACAAAGCACTCTGACACTCAGCTCTCTGAAGTCACTTCTGCTTACACTTTGCCACAATATTATTCAAATTGTGTGATGAAAGCTTCCCCTATTTCTTTTCCAATGAGAAGAAATGTAAATCAAATGAGCACTGGTTCATCAGACAGTGGGAAAACAGAAGCCTTCAGGAGGGTTCAGATTAAAGCCCAGAACGATGTTAGGACCATCCCACTACCAAGACTGAAGAGGTTAAGTGTGCACTCTGTCATACTGAAGAACCACAGAATGGTTTGGGTTGGAAAGGACCTTTAAAGCTCATCCAGTCCAACCCCCCTGCACTGAGCAGGGACATCTGCAGCTAGAGGAGGTTGCTCAGAGCCCCGGCCAACCTGACCTGGAATTATTTTAGTGATGGGGCATCAACCACCTCTCTGGGCAGCCTGGGCCAGTTTCACCACCCTTACTGTAAACAATGTCATCTTTATATCAGTCTCTTTTGGTTTAAACCCATCACCCCTTGTCCTGTCACAACAGACCCTGTTAAAAAGTCTGTCCCCATCTTTCTGTCAGACCCCTTTAAGTACTGAAAGGCTACAATGAAGTCTTCCCAGAGCCCTCTCCTTTCCAGAATGAACAACTCCTCTCTCAGCCTGTCCTCACAGCTTGAATGATTCATACAGCTTGAAGCTGGGTTGGAAAACAACGCTTAAAAGCAATACTTTCATTAAAAATGAAGGTCTCACTGGTAAAAGACAAAGGTACCATTAAGTTGAGATAATATATACTGTACATAAGTAGGCAAGAAAATGGAAGATGGTTTTTTTGACAGTGAGGTGGAAGGTCTTGGATTTCTTTTCAAAACAGCACAAGAAAGCAGGCATGTTCCACCAGAGATTAATAAAGCCATTCTTCCCATCGATCTGCTACACATGAAAGCCCACGCTGCAAGTCTGAGATCCGAGAGCTGTGAATAAGTGCTATTTTTCATTCAGGTTTCAAACAGATGGAAGCATATTAACTAAAAAGGCAGGAACAGCAGCGGCATTTTACACAGCAAAACATCACTTCTCGTTACAAATTATTATTAAAGCGTGTATTAAGAACACAGAGATTCACTTAATGCCTTATTATTCAAGTTACTACCAGACAATTTTCAGATGCAAAAAGCTCTGTTCAGAAGGCTCTAACCCTATTTCAGACAAAGCTAACGAGCTATCTGCTTGGTAGAGTCCATCATGTAAGCTCTTGGTGTCTGGAGAGAGAGGCACACACAGCTACACGAGGACATTCAGGGCTATGAGTGCAGTTACAAAGACAACAATTCCCGAAGTGTCCAAATTTAAATAAATATTACACTTTACAAGTGCTAAATTAATCCAAGTGTTTTCAAATTGGACAAGTGCATTCTATGGACATATGAATCTTGTCTCCCCTTTCACTGGATGAACTGCACTAGCAAATTTGATTTTCTTAAGGCTAAGCCAGTCTGGCCAACTAACTTACCCGAACCAGTATAAAGATGACAGCATTTTTAAAGAATTTGCTATGAAAAAGCACAACCAGCTACAAAGTGCTACTGCAACCACACAATTATCTCCTCAGTCACCCCAGAAATAGGCGATACGAAGAGTCCACTTACCGTCTTTGCCAGATTACAGGCTTTTTCGGGAGAATTTAGTATCTCATAGTAGAAGACCGAGAAATTTAGAGCCAAACCGAGTCGAATGGGGTGTGTTGGTTGCATCTCTTTCTTGCTAATTTCGAACGCCTCCTGGTACGCTTGCTGCGAGTTCGCTACCGTTGCTGCAAGAAGTAATTACACTCACATTAACACACGGTACATCACTGCTCTTCCTGGGGGAAGCAATCGTATTCTCGGGCTAGGCTACTGTGCCACCAGAAATTCATACAATTACTTATGCACAGATGCTTCTTTCAGTGTTTCCAGATGTAAAAGCCTACCACCGTCTGAACTACGAAGGCCAAAATATTTGTTTCGATAAAGCTTTGACAATCAGAAGTTAAATTCAACATTTTAACAGAGACTTAAAATGAAATGTATTAAAAATAAATTCCAACCAATCTCTATGCATGCAGCCACTACTTATAGTGCACTGTGATATAACACTTCCAGCCTAGCTGAAGAAGTAGTAGTTCTAAATAAAAAACCCAGACAAAACCCTAAGGGGAAGAAGAGGTATTTAAACTACCTATTTAAAATGAAAGAAACTTTCAGCAGCTAGGTCATGAACTCCGTATTTCAGTTTTGGGTTTCAGAGGAGACAGGAGGCCCTCCCCAGCTAACGGGCAACAGTAAGCTCCAGAATGGTGCCAGACTAAGTTTGCGAGACATGGACTACATCAGACACTTACTGGGAATTCAGGCACAGTTCAGCATTGCTTTACCATTTCAGGATTAATTGGCTTAGGACCCAGTAACCCAATAGCCCAGATCTGCATGCAGAAAGCCTGCAAGCAGTGAAGCCTTGTGAGCTAAATTCACAGTTTAAATAAGAGACGACAGGGGCAAAGCATTTTCCCCAAGGAAAAAAAACACATTCTCCAGGAAAAGGATTTTACACTGCCTAATACCCTTGACAATCACTCACTGAGGTCTGGGGCAGCAAACAGCATTTGACTGGTTTGATGAATGCCTGTCAATCACTTCTATCAATTTCACTGAAAGTCATTCGTACTGGGACCATCTTCAATACCGCAGAGCAGCAGCAAAAAGAAATAAACACTTCACGTTAGGGAAAAAGAACACTAAGTATTTTTTATACTTTATTCTGCTTGGCCCCCAGCAGGAGAGATTTCATCTCTACTTACTTTGCTTATTGTCCCCAGATGCCACCTCTGAGAGGTATCTGTAGTAGTCACCTTTCATTTTCAAATAAAAGACCTTGCTTTCGGGCTGCGTGGCATTGACAATAAGGTATTTATCCAGGAGTTCCTGAGAAAGGAAACGTCACTTTTTTTTCTTTCCAAGTCATAAAAATAATGTCTGAAACAGAGCCTTTGTTACAATGGTAACCATGAAGTGTTAGAACATTAACGATGACTTATGTATACTCAGGCATTAATCACTTTGCCTACTGTTGTCTCAACAGAAAACTTGCCATGTCGAGGCTATTTGCAATTCGCTCCTGAAGAACCTAATGACTATTGGATTAAGACTGCAAAGATTTGCCTTGAAATATACGGATGCAAAACTACGCCCACAACCAAGCTAACGAAAAGCGAAGCTCGACATTAGCACAAGTTGGTCACTTTTGCTGCCATACGCTTGAATTCTGTAGAGCAGTGAAATTATCCACAGCAAACTGATTCTATCTGCAACTCCAGCTGAAAAGCGGCACCGTCAGCACAAGTGCAGTCAGAAAGAGATGCAAAGACTGACGGAACTGACAGCAACTGCTCCTGACTGATCTTCAGCAAACTCAACAGCAACAAAAAGAACGCCTCTAAGTGAAAGACATGGCAAAAGTGGTCTGGAGGAAGAAGTACATGCCATCTCCAGACAGGGAAAAAAAAAAAGTACTAAACAAGCCTCAGGATGTCAGTATTCATTAACAAAATGATAGGCCTTTTAGCAGGACTCATGCCAGTGCCCAGATCTAAATGTGCATCCAGAGTGGCTGAGGGTCCTCGACACTGCTTTGTTTGCCTTTTTCCTATTGAAAAAAAAAAAAAAGGCAAAAAGAAAAAAGCTCTTTTCTACCAAATTCCCTAAGAAACAAACTACACAGGAACTAGAATTGGACCCAAGTATGTGGCTATGCAAAATTATTGCCCTGCTAAGGTGCTGCAGTGTCTCCAACACTAACGGGACTCCTTAAGCCTCTCTGAAGAAGGCTGCTGTACTGACTGCTGTTAATTTTTGTGGTTGGATTATTACCAGAACATCATTGCAGATATCCTGCAATTCAGCCTCGATTTTCTCACGATATTCTCTTCCCATCTGCTGTTTCTTCTCATTCCTCTCTGTTTTCTGTTCGATGCTGGAAATGACACGCCAGGACGAGCGACGAGCACCAACCACGTTCTTGTAGGCAACTGAGAGTAGATTCCTTTCTTCATTGGACAGTTCATGTCCTTGCTCGGTGACAGCCTTCATAGCAGCAGCCATGTCATCGTAACGCTCGGCCTGTTCGGCCAGTTTGGCTTTCTGTACCAACTCACTTTTATCCATGGCTCTCTCCTGTAATTAGCCAGGAATACAAAGAGAGAAAAATGTTTCTTGATTGTCTGCACTGTGGAAATTAATGCTAAAGGGTGAAGCAGAACTCACAGTCGCTAATAAGTAGGAAATCTATCAACTCAAAGTCATAGGAAGGGCTTGTCAAAAATCTGAGGTTTTGCCAAATAGATATAATTTCTATGTGTCTATCACCAGTCACAACTCTGAAGATATCTAACCATTATTCTTCACAATGCAGCAAAATTCATATTGGCATTAAGCACATCACAGTGTCCCCCATGTAAATCTCTCCCCTTTTCTACGCCGGCCGCAGCTCAGCCTGGAAGACACTGCATATTCTAACCCAGAAACCGCCAGCTTTGGTTCTTCTGGGGTGGGGTTTTCTTGTATTTGCTTTCCCCCCACCACTGTACAACAGGAACTACTTGGGAGCATCAAAGCACTGGACAGCTCCTCCTGACGCTGAAGAGTTTTTGCACACTACAGGAGATATTTCAGTGGGTTTAAACCAACCACACCCAGTAAAGCTGTAGTTATTGGCAACCATGGAAAGTACATTTATAATGATCTACCAGAAAACTGTTTTTTTAATGCATTCATCAACGTACATATAACAGGCAGTTCTACACAGCTAGGGTGGCTGCAGTCTCAGGTTTTCAGAACCTTTTAAATAACATTGACATTTGCAAAACCCGAGTGGGACGTGGCCCACATGATGGTCACTACTGCAAAAGTAATTGCTCGTATGGAAACAACTTGTTTATCATTTCTCATAACGCAGTTTAGCAACTGAAGCCAAGGAAAAAACATCATGTGACCACAAGGTCCCTGAAAAGCTTAAGCACTGAAAAAACCAAGTTAGTGAGGAATGTGTCAGTGAGGCAGCTTGAGTGTTGTTGACTTCCACTAGACAATGCTAACAGATAGTTAACCTGGCTACTGGGCTATCAATACTCAACCACTAGGGCCAGGTTCACAGGAGAACTTCAGTTACTTTGCCTTTATCAAAGTAGGTGGACCTCAATACCTCACGAAGTCCCAGATACCCCAAATTCATCTGCAAAATTTCTCCAGGTGCACAGGTTCACTTTCAGACAGACCCGTAACTGTTACTCTTGTCAGTGCTGAGCGATCAAGTTCCTCTCCTACTCCCTAAATCCCAGTCAGCACTCTCACTGACCAGATGAGAAGTTTTCAGGCTGAGACCTAAGAGCCTAAAAACAACTTCTAAGAGAACAATAAAACCCAAGCGTCTACAGCCCTATCAGACAGAACCAACAGGCTGACAGTGATTGCTGTACCTTTTGCCTGGCGCTCACCTCAGACCCCAGTCTGACAGGCTGCTGATGGAGAACGTCTTGCACACACTGCTCAGCCTGTATTTTAATCCAAGTATCACCTATCACACTCTTACAAAGGGAAGCCAGTCCTCTCTACTAAATCCTCAACCAGGACAACAAGATGCAGATCCAAATTCCCATGATGTGTACGAGCAGCTTCAGAGTTTCCTGTTGCCAAGGACAGAGCCCTAACTACAAAATTATTTTGGGATGAGTGTATTCAATCCCTCCAGCTGAAGATATTCCACTTTAGCAAAAAAAAAAAAAAAAAAATCACTCAAGATATGAAGTCAAATATTATTTCACATCAAAGCTCTTGAAGTCAACCCAGCAACAGTATGTCCTACCTGATACGTATGTGCAAGTCACACTCACTCCTGCCTGCGTTTGATCCTTCGCGGATCTCACCTAATGCATCCATCCACGTAAGGCACCACGTAACACTAAAACCAGCCTCCTGGAAAGAGACCTCTTGCAGACTTGTAAGTAAAGCAGGGCTGCAGTTCAGTTCCATTTCAGATACCGTGTTTAAACTAGTGGATTCTGGCACCTATTAAAAGGTGACACACAGACTTCAGATCACAGCCCTCAACAAGACAGACTGGCTGTGGGCAGCAGTGTGACAAGTTCTTGTTGAGGCACAATTAATTTGTCTCAGTCTTCCTCAAGAGGCTTTTACTATGGGGATATGCTATATTGACATTGGCTTCTGCAGGCTTATCAAAAGGATAGCTCCTCAGGACAGAAAGGGGTAAGTGGAGTTTGTGATGTGAATGTTTTCTCCCTACTTTGAAGTTTATTTTAGTTCTGATATGTAACACGCGCAGTGAAATCATCAGACCGTCTCCCATTGAGACAACCCATCCCACTTCTCACTGCTGCGTCTATGAAACCTCGTAAACCATTCCCTTAACTCAGCACTAAATTTAGCCTATGTGCTTGACGCAGGAAGTAATTTGTGAGTGGCATTTCTCTACCCACTCACTGAAGTCTGCACATGAACAAAGTACACCTGAAGAAAGCTTTTTATAATACAAGAACCAGCTTTAAATAACAGGGCACTGAAACCAACCGCTTTCGGAGCATTTCTAGTTTCCTCACAGTCTGCACAGCTTCTAGAAGCATTTCTGTTGCAACCACCTTACCTTTTCTTCTTAGGGAACGTGACTATTATATAGAAGAAGGCTACTGCTTGAAGTTCGGAGGCAAGTAGCTCCATGAGTTTACGTTTTGCCTCTGAAAGGTCAGTTTTATCTTTGATCTGCACTTTGCCAATAGTGGTCTAATCTGTAGACAAGTCATCCATGCAGAATTTTGTTTACAAACAATATAGAGTTTAGTTTAGAAATGGTGCAGAGTTTGTTTTATCAAGCTCACTGACAGATTTATCTTTAGATGTAAGTCGGTTCACGGCAGTCAATAGGTTCATATAAGGACACATGAAGGAAATCACAGGGGGAACTGGAAGGGCATAAAGACTTAGTGGATAAAAGAGATCCAGAAACCAGTTTAACGTATCAACTATGCAGGCAAAACACTAGCACAAAGCATTAGAATGTTGTTTCTCATCAAACAACTTTCCTCAGTAATGTAAATAGTTTATGCACATCTTAAATGTAACTCAAACTGGTTACTGCAGATGGAGTTCCTCAGAACTTCACGGGCTTAGCTCGGACATAAAAATTCAGTATACAGGGGCTTGTGTTGTTCAATTAGTCTTAGTATCTGTATTGTTAGTAGGTTTGCTGTGAAACACAAAGTACTATTCAATAACTTAAAAGAACTTAAATGCAATAAGAAAATCATCACCCACCCCAAAGTATCTGCAATCGACAGTAAGCCTACCATGGTTTTGTTCACAGGGTGCTGCATAAAGTAACACTTAAAATCCTTACTCGATTCTCCATTGCTTACCTTGTTAGAAGCTTGGAGAGAGCTTTGCAGAGCTATGCTGGCTTGAGCTCCAAAAGAGGGAAGTGTTTGCCAGAAGGAAAAAAGATACAAGGAAAGGAGTGATGTTTGAAAAGGCAAAGAAGCAACTATCAGTTATAACTGGTCCCTCCCATCGAGGAGATGAAAGCCACACTCGAACAATGGATCAGTGTGCCACAGTCTGAAACAAGCAAAGCCTACAGCTAAAAATACTCCTAGGCCACAAACAGAAGCCATCTCACAAAGGTTACCTGCAGCTAGGAGCAAAACACACAGAGGTGACGAACAGGAGGCCGACAGGAATGAGCTATTCTAGGACTACCGAAGCCATGCCATGTCGGCAAGGGGGAGAGAGGGAGGATGGGAAAGGGAGCGGAGACGTGCAGATCACAGCCATGGAGGAGTCCTGACAGCTGCCCCTTCTAAGCAGAAGATTCCAGTATTAGATGCATTAATACATTTCAAATTCTTAAGACGCTGCCTTCTTAAGAATCTGTCAAACCACAACTCAGTAGCCGTCGAAGAAGTGGCTGGACAGTATTTACAACAAGGAACACCAACCACTAGCCAGCAGTCACAGCCACCGGTACCAGCTGCCAGAAATTCCAATCACCCTAAATCCCACACATCAAAATTATCCCCCCCCCCACCTCCCATACAGCCTAGAGTTCTTTCAATTCCTCTTTACGAATGCAGAACAGCATGTATGCAGCTAACAGTTACAAGTGTTGAATTCCCACACACACCAGAAAAGCCTTAGACCTGTGAGGACAAGACTCTGCAACCTTACAAAGTGTGAAAGGCAGGGGGAGAACCTGTAAATCACACCAGCCTGTCACTGCCTTGTTACTTTCAGTGGAAGATGCAGCAGGAAGGGGATGACCGTCCTGGGAACAGCACCTGAAGGCAGCGCACCCACAGATCTTTCAAGAGCGGCTGGGCACACAGAACTGAAGGTTTACAGCTCAGCAGCGGCCGAGGAGTAAAATACACAGGTAATGTTCTTCAGCAGGAGCTTGAGAACTACATCTTACTACTCAGCAGTCACTACATCTGCTTTGCAGCTTTTATTGTTTCCAATCTGGATGAGATGTTTAGGACAAAGCCAAACCACATCAGAAGTAACTGTATTTAAAGTCTACAGAAATCAAATGAAAACTGACACTGAAAAAAATCTGGCTTACATAACATATTGAACTAACAGGACAATACTAATGAGCCTACGTTGGCCTGAAGTCTGCTGCTCTCAATGACCTGTTCTTCAGCTGCTAATTAAGTCATTGATTTTTGTGTACTGTTTTCCTCTTTATAGGGAGAATCTGTCAGCCAAACACTTCCACTTGGTAAAAAAAATGGCGAGAAAGCAGCGTGGGTACTGGTTTGACATACTGGTCCCTAATGAGTCGAGCAGAGATGCAGGTTAATAGACCTGCACGTTTCACTGTGACAAACAAATGTCAAACCAGAGCTGGTGAAATGGGATGTAGTCGTACTTGTCAGTCACAAACTGTAAGTTGGTCAAACTGCAACAGGAAAAGCAGCAGATCGGTACAGAATTTAGAGTTCAACCTTCCAACAATGTGTGAACATACCTTATTTGACTTCTGGATGGGCAATTCATTCCGAAATTAAACATTCACATGAGGTTAAGTGATATTTCATATTACAGTTCTGTAATTATAGATTGTTAAGAGCTCTGGAGAGACTATTTTAAAACAAATGGGAAAATCCTCATCTGTAGCTCAGGTACACACATCCTGACACACGTATCTGCACGGTGTTGACGGCATCCACTGTCAAGTAGACATCGCTCCCAAGAGACGTTCTTTATAGGAAATTAACTAACTCTTTAAATGGAGTGCAAGGAACCTTCCTTGCCTTGACACAGTATTAGCGTTTGGCCTGATGAGTTGTGTTCCTCTGGTTTGGTCCCCTCAAAGGCTACCCTGTATTGTTAAATAACTGACTGGAAAATGAACACGTCTGGTAAGATCTCAACAGTAAAACCTTCCACAGCTGTCAACAACCTGGGTACAAGTTCAGTAAAACACACTGCAAACATAACAGGGAAAAAAAGATAAATTACTTCATAGTTGTGGTATTCTTGCTGATCTTGTGCAGCACATAAATTTAGCCTCCTCTGCATCTACTGATTAACTGTATACCTTGGCGTTCAGCTGAAATCTTTATGCAAATGTTCAGATAAAATTAACATTCTAGGAAGCCACACCTAGACCTGCTCTGGCCAGCTCCTGCCATCATTACTCATTGCTTCCTAAAACTGACCAATTTAATTTTTGGTGACATTCGGTGGTTTTCAATCATTACAAAATGCCATTCAATGGTTTTCCATCGACAGTTATGAACCTTCTCTGACAAGTAGCGTGTAGGAGTAACTGATACTGTCTCGACAGCTTCGATTTAGTGACAATAAGCTCGTTCTTTTTAATGTCATTTAATCGAGGAACCACAGGCTGACGGGGCTGCGCTGCCACATACCTCCGGCACTGCACACAGGACAGCTGCAGGTGGAAACAGGCAGCTCCACAGTACAATATACCTACGTGGAAACACCTTTTAGTTCCAACTGGTGGAGTTGGCTTTGGCTAGAGTCCAGGTGGAAATAGTGAGTTATCCCAAAAAATCTTCCCCCAGGCTTAAGGTTCGTGCCAAACTCATGTATTCATATCACAGGTAAATCACTTTTGTTAATAATGAACTGAGAGTATTTACATTACGGGGTGGGGCGAAAGGGTGGCCATACAGAAGGCACACTACTGTAACACCCAGTCTTCCTGGGACCTATCAGGATACCGGGCAGATTAGAGTACTAAAGTTTTTACCTCATTATTCAAATCATGATTTACTTAACTTGTCCTCATCTGAGTTTATTCACACGCAGCACAAAAAGCTGCATACTGGCAAAGGCCTGCTTAGGAAACAAAACAAAACAACAACAAAAAAAAAGACCATAAAAAAAAAAAAAGGGATTCAACATCAAAATAGCAGAGATCAGAACATGCGGTACTGACATAATGAGGTTGAGAAAACTGCACTAGGCCCATCTGGGCAACGAGTCTATCGCTTTATTGGTACCAATTTAATAAACAAGATCTTTCACAGGCAGTATTTTTGCAGTCTTTTAATAAGCAGCGTGAAAAAGGCACTAGCATTCCTGCTTGGTTTATTTTCTAGCCCAGCTATTATTACCTCATTATTATTTTACGGGAAAAGCAAGCTTTTCTTTTAATAAAAAAAAAAAAGAAGTCTTAAAATTTCTGGCTGAGGTGTCCTGCCACAGGGAACGTGTAAAGACACAAATATTCCTACGGCCACTGAAGTTACAAAACCTTAAAAACATTCTCAAACTCTCTGGTAGTTTTATGTAGGAATTTAGCTTTTATGGTGCTGCCTGAGGTGCAGCTTGTTTTTCCACCATCAGAAGAGTTATTTTCATTATTAATAAGAAATGTAGCTGGAAGCAACCAATTTATATTGTGACCTCTGTTTCAGATGGATTTTTGCTCCCACATGCTAACACAGGGACTGTATGCCACCGACGTTTGATCATCCCAATTAGTATCCGATTATACATACCTCAAATGAGACCTACGGTTGTTAGCTCAGGGTTACTGCCCAGCCTTTTTGTAGACCGGGGCTGGCTTGAAGCAACATTCTTTCCCTCCGGAGTCCTCCCTAAACGCCTCTCTATTCCCAAATGGACAAATGATCAGAATTGGAAAATAATACTAAAATAATTTCGTTTCCTTCTAAAGCGTTCACATTTTCCTCATCACCCCCGGTCCGACGTGAGTGGGCTCGTATCACCCGGCCCTGAAACGGCACCTCCCGTCTCCGGCTCAAAGGGCCTGGCCTTTCAGTTGGGCACTGAGCTCCCGGCTTTGTGAAGCTGCGGGGACGCCCCAACCCCTCCCCTGGCTCGGGGCGGTGACTGCAGGAGCCTCGGGAAGGAGGCGGCCTGTGCCCAACACCGACCCCGGCGCGGCAGGGCTCGCTCCGCGTCCTCCCCCGGCCGCCGGGCAGGGAGCCCCTCACGCCGCCAGCCGCTCGGTCCAGGTGTGCGCGGCCGGCCTCGCCCTCCGGGGAACCAGTGACTCACTCAGGGCGGGGCAGGGCCGGGCGCTCGGGGAGGAGGCGGCACCGCCCGCTCGGGCTCCGCAGCGGCGGCCGAGGGAGGGTCCCACCGTTACTCGGAGCGAGGAGGAGGAGAGGGGCAGGGAAAGTGGCTTGTGGAGCCAGGCGCTGCCTTCTTTGAAACAGGGAGGGGGGCACCCACTGGGAAGAGCCGAGCATCAGGGGACCCCTATATCCTTCCCCTGTCAGGCTGAAGGC
>JAAGNO010011278.1:6063-30500 GCA_033439905.1 Ceryle rudis
AAATAATTAAAAAAAAACCAAACAAACAAACAAACACAAAAAAAAAAACAAACAAACAAAAAAACCTCAACAAAACAAACCCAAACAAAAACACTCAACTAAGAAAAAAACATATAACAGCTTGGTTTGGACTGGCTTGGGAAGAACACTTCTAATGTGAAAGCCTTGAGGGGTCAGAGGCAATCAAGTGGGATGCAAGATCTTCCCAGCATCGAGTAACAAGGCTGGAAGACCCTGCACTGGGTTACTACTCCAGTCTGTGACACCCATGCAGAACAGTTATTCTCTTGCACTTGGGGATATCTGAAGATGGATGTTTTCTATGAGCCTTTCCTGGTAGCCAGGCACAGGTGTGAATTGTGCAGCCCAAATCAGGGAGACCCATGCCTTGGTGCTAAATGCATCACATCAAAACCTTGTAAACCAATGTAAAGATAGATGGTCACCTACTTGCCTTTGTATGATTCTCATCTCAGGGAAGGGAACCTGGCTGAGTTCCTCCTGAATGGCTTATGACCATGTGTCCTGCTGAGGTCTTTACCCTGGCCTGTGGTAACCAAGAATACCAATGACAAGCTCCTGAAAAATAAAAACACAGCCTTATTAAAACCCTTTAAAAGCCTGCACTTCTCTGAGAGTGATCCAGAGCTTGATCCAACATCCAGTATGGTCATGGGGGAGGATAGATCAGCCTCTCCATGAAGAGCAACCTCGTTAGTGGCTCTAATTTAGCAACCGGAGCTCTGTTTTTTTAATCACTTGGTGGTTCTGCTCTGTTCCTTCCCAAGCACAGAGCATTTCCGATTTGAAGAATTGCATTCCCATAATTAAATGAAAAAGAGTTAGTTGCAGCCCTCTGCACAAATTACTACCCAGTGAATTCAGAATAATGCATTATAAGTAGTACTTTATTGTATTTATTGTACAGGTATTGATGTGTCTTGGATTTGTTCTATTTAGAGGCACTGCCATGGTAACTCGTCTCTCTTGACAGAGGCTTTATGTCAGAGCAGAAGTGGAAGACAAAGAAATTGAACTTTGGGTAGCCAGTGAGATGAAGGCCGACAGCATTAACCTCACTAAAACATCACTAGAAAACAAGCTGGTGTGTCCATCTCCTGTTGAAGGTCCTGTTCACCAGGGACTTGCTAACTGCAAGGCAAGAACAGAGGCAAGGCATCAGTCAGTAGTGCCTTTTTAAGGTAAAATGCAATATATCTGTGCTGCATTAGTTTCTGAGATGCCGACTGCCCGCGTAGATTACTCACTGTCATGTTTTAAAGAGAAAACAGTAGCACAGAAGGTTTATCTAGATCTGAGAGTGTTATCCATTGCCATCAATAATGTGGCAGGTAACCAAACAGCTGGAAAGGTGACTGTAACACCACACGCACTTTGCTTCCTTTCAGTACTACTGTTGTTCTCACTTTGTGTGTAACAGCTTTGCTACCATTTCAAGGTATTGCTACAGAATGTCAATTTTAGGGTTCTTTGGCTGGATTGATTCCTTCTTCTATCATGAGATTAGCTAATCCTGCCCAAGTCCTTTCTTATCACACCTACTCCCCTGAGCACCCCAGGTTTGGCCTCTGAAAGACCAACAGCAGGGTTTGATCTCTGGGCTGTGTCCTGGGAGAAAACCCCATTGCTCATACTCTCTGCTGGTTTAGGTTTGTTGTGGTTTAAGCCCACCTAGCAATCAAGAAAGCACCACACAGTCCCTCACACACTCCTATCCTCAGCTGGTGGGGAGGAAAAAATACAGCTAAGGCTTGAGGGCTGAAATGAAGGAGAGGGCAAGCTCACTCACCCATTATGGTCATGAGCAAAGACAGGCTCAACTTGGGGAAATAAAGTCAATTTAATTTAAACAAGCCCACCACCAAGATACCATCTGAATCAGAGTAGGACAGTGGTAAATATAACTGGATCTTAAAAAACACTTTCCCCCAAGCCATCCCCTCTTGCCAGACCCAGCTCTGCTACCTCCTTGCCCCCAGAGGCACAGTGGGATGAGGAATAGAAGTCGTGGTCAGTCCATTCCCTGTGGTTTCTGCTGCTCCTTCCTCCTGAGGAGGAAAACTCAGTCTTCCCTTGCTGCAGCATAGCATACCTCCCACTGGCGACAGTCCCCTGGGAACTTCTACTAACACAGGTGTATTCTGCAGGATACAGTTCTCCAAGAGATGAGTTGCTCCAGTGTGGGCTTCTCTCAGAGTCTTGGTGTTCTTCATGATCAGTCCTCTACTCCAGTACGGGGTCCTCCACAGGCTGCCCACAAGATTCTTCTCCATCACTGACCTCTAAGGACTGCAAGGGCTCAGCCTCCTATCTCACCATGGCCCAAGGGGAAACGGTTGCTCTGTCATGTTTCTCCTCCTTCCTCACTGATCTGAGTGTCCACATGGTTATCTCTACCATGTCCCACTTGCCTCCAAAATAAAATAAATCACAAAATTAAATTAAATAACCCACCCACCAGGTTTTTCCCCTCTTAAATATGGTATCACAGAGGCATTGGTCGGCTCAGCCTTGGCCAGAAGTGGGTTCGACTTGGAGCTGGATGAGTTTATAGAAGCTTTGTACAGGAGACATGCCAGTAGCCCCCCTCTCCTGCTTCCAAAGCCCCACCAGACACAAACTCAGCACACAGTTTTATCACCCCTGCTGCCACCAGATCTGCAGTTGTAAGCAGCTAATCATGGTGAGACACGTGTTAGGCATGTTTGTGCCACAGACTTGAGATCAAGAATTTTCATGTCCATTGGTTGTATTTCTCACTTTCTTTACACACACACACAAAAAAAGCTGACTGTGCAAAAAGAGCTGACAACTGAATTTGTCTCATGTACCATTCTGTATTTGGAAAGGCATCTTTGAACCCTGCCCTGATACACATTAGGTGACACAGTAGGTGTTTAGCAACAAAACCAGTCTGAAAATAATCACTAAACAACATGCATGATGGTGTGGTAGGATTTTGCACACCTTGGGAAAACAGTTTGTTACTGCAGGCTTCACCAATCCCTACCTGCTGGTCTAGCGTGGAACTCAGTAAGGTTGTACAACATAAGGCAAGCCAAAAGAGCACTGAAACAGCTTGCTGAGCATGTAGTTCTTGCCAGAGTGATTAGTCCCCTGCTGGTAAAAAAAACCCCAACAATGTTTTCTGCCAATAGGTGCTGTTTTAACCAAGCAAAGTGCATGTTTATTTAGTGGACTCTATGGTATTGGAGGCACCGTGTTTACTCTTCATCTGCTTTCCCTTATCCAGTCTTTTTAGATTCTGGGTTGCTAAAAACAACTGGTGCTAATGACATTTGTTGACATAATTCCCTGATCTCAAAGCAGTGTGAAAAAAACATAAGCAGAAAAAGATGACCTGAGATTACAATGGATTGTTTGCTGAGAGTTTTTTGTGTAACAGCTTGGAGGAACTGTAAGATAAACTGGCTCTGCGACAAAACCCCCCATGTTTGGGGATGAAGGGGGAGAGGGGAGCAAGGGATATGAGATCCATATGTTTATCCCATTTTGTCGCCTAAAGACTTCCCAGCTGTGATTTTTCTTGAAACGTTAATTATAGGAGCTGGGGATGTCAGCAGTCTTCTTAATAGTCTAACTTAAGTGCTGAAAAAAAAATGAATAAAAAGCCAGTTTTAGAAATAGTGATCAGCTGCAGCAAAAGAAAAATGCACCAGTGTCTTGAGTGAGGAGCACAAGACTGCACCTCTGCCAGTCCTCCACTGTGCTGGCCAGGGCAGCCAGCAGTGGGTGGGTTTGTCCATGTGCCTGTGTAGTGGCTCCCAAAACTGACCTCTACAGGAGTGGTGGGAATGCATGGGGCCAAGGACGGTGCACCTACAGGTGGCAGTGGAGACACACACAGATTAAACATTGCTGGTTCCATCCAGGGGCTCACCTGAAAGAGACAAATGAGTGAAAGGAAATGTGACTGCATGTGTCTCAAAGGACTATTTAGTCTCTGGGACAAGGTATATCATTCTCTCTTTGTGAACAGAATTAATTGGTGCAATGAAAGTATGACAAGTGTTTCAGTGTTTCAATCTCAAGGTTGGTAAAGACACAAAGATACACCACTGGGTGATTTTTCAGATGCCATGCCAGGGAGAAGCTAGACAGTACCTTGCAGAGAGAAGATGAATGTCTGGGGCCTTCCTGAAGTAGGCCTGAGGCTCGGCCAGTTCTCTGCTACCAGATTCCCAGATGGAGGCAAGGCAAGCAGCTACACCAAGGCACCCCAAAAATGGCCAAGATCAAGATACACGGACAAGCCTAGTCACTAGCCCTCTTCATAGCAAACAACACAGGGATGCCTGAGTGGCAGTAAGTGGCAGGTCCACCCAAAATGGAGGATGTACTCCTGAGCAGATACACCACAGTCACAAACATCAGCCTGTGCCAGGATGGATAGCTCTGCAGCCCTCAGAACAATCCCTCTTTTGGATGGGTGCTCTGATACCACAGCAGCACATGAAGAAGGGAGTGTGGGCAGATGTATGCAGGGTGTTTGCAATGAACAGGATGACAGGCAATTACCATTGCAGTGATTAACACCTTTTCCCACTTGCCTAAGACCAATACCATTGTATGTTGAGCCCATTACCTGCCTCAGTTAAAGTGTTGCTTCCTTCCTTCTCCTCTCCAGTGTTGGCCCTGGGATGCTCCAGAGGCCACAGGAAAGAGACAAGGAGAATTAGAGGCTTCAGGCTGTCTACAGCCACATGCACCTTGCTCACTCTGGAGGTACACCATGGCACCTTCACAAGCATCCTGTGGGACTGCACCAGCTCACCTCAGATGGACAGGAAGCTTGTTGTCAACATTGGATCCAGCATTTGCCGGCAAAGGGGAATCATGACCATCACCTTTATCAGAATGTGGATATGCAGAAATGCAATCAATGCAGGCACCTGTGCACAGGGACTCCTTGGTCCCTAGAACTCTCCTCAAAAGCCACATGAGCCTGAGGGCTGAGGCTGTGATCTCCCCTGTGGGGACACCCATGCTGCAGCTGGTCTATCCCTCCTGTATTACAGAATGTGAGGGGAGAGGGAAACATTTGTGTCGCAGGAGCAAGACATGAGCATTTTGAGAAGAGACCTTTCCATGTTGCTTCTCAATAGATACCACAGGCCTCTTGGCATTGCTTAAGTACTCAAGGGCACAAGTTCAACTTCCATCAGCTTTGCAGGCTGGGTTGACACCCACTTAGAGGTTTTTTCTCCTCTCTATTGCATGGACAATAGAACCTGTTCACCTACCCTTAGACATACTGAGAGAATCAGTCACTGAAGTATCAGGTCACAGAAATTAAAGGAACTTACAGGTGTGAAAACCAACTGGCAAGGAACCATCTGCTACAAGGGTGATGATTGCTTCTGCCAGATATGAAGTGTCTGCACTAATAATGAATTCTGGGGCAGGAAAAGAGATTAGATTTAAATGTTACTCAGGACCAGGATTGGTAGCACTGGCTTAGAAGGTCATACAGGTGCTGTAAAGAGGAAAATATTTTTTCCCCCTGATTAGTTATCACAAACCATCTGTAAATTGGTTTCAACTGTGAACAGGAAGGCATTAAGTGCCTTGTCATTCCTGTTGCAGCTACAAACTTGGAGACAAGAAGTTGAGTTACCCCAAGCAAGAGCCTGCTCTGGGAGTTACTTGTGTCAGTATCTCTGCCAATCACCAAAAAATTACTTACACACTCCCAATAGTTTCTAACTGGGCTAGCTGGCAAACTCAGACTAATTAACTCTGGAGCTGGCTCTGCCCATGCTGTGACACAGTGAACAGCAGTCTCAATTTTTCTGTATTTAAACAAACTATTTCAGAAAAAAAATTAGTAATGCAAATATCAGGATAATAGAGTGGCAGACCTAGATCTTCCAAGACACTATCACTCTCAGTACTGTAACAAAGCACTGCTAGGCCTAGAAGCAGCTTCTTCTATATCAGAAGTGCTGAAAGTGTGTGCAAATAAGTTATGAAATATCCAGTATATGTGTCTTTAAGTTCAGACACTGGGGCAGCAAAACTAGTTGTCTAATATTTACATCACATTTTAAACAAGGGTTTGCTCATTTTATAATCTTCTTCCCTCCATCTCATCTTTCCTTGCATACTGCTTAATACAGACCCCAGCCAGAAAGAGCAAAAGCTCTTCTGTTCTGAGCATCCTTATTAATCCTTGGCCTAGGCTGACTTTCAGCTCAAATTTATGATAATTTGTGATAGTACACTTTTTTGCACATCAGGAAAGTAAAGCAATTATTTTACATACCTCTCTTGTTCTGCTTGTGGTCTTTTTTATTAAAATTCCTCATTTCACCTCTGATAAAACTAGACCCAAGCCCTAAAATCTTCAACTCAAAATATAGGACTTGCTGAAGTAACCCTGTGATTGTTGTGCAAGCCAAGACATACTCAAGAAGTTGAAGCACAGGGCTTTTAGTATAGAAATGTTCTTCAGGTCATTACTTCAAATATTTTTCTTTCTTGAGTGAATTGTTGCCTGTCAGAACCTACAGTTTATGATAAATATTAATAGGCTGCTTTGGTGAGCTGTCATGATTTAGGGGTGGCCCCATAGACCGATAACAGATGCTTTCTGTTAACCCCCCTCCCTCCCTAAAGGGGAAGAGAAAGGGAATAAGGGAGAGAGATTTAGAGATTAGAAAAGGAAACTAGAACAGCTTTAATTAGAATGAAAATAATAACAATGGAATATATATACAAATATATAAAACCAGTACCAAACCCAACCCCCCTGATGGTAATTACATTGTCACTGCTTATGCTGTGGAGCAGGGACTGGGTTGTTCCAGAGTGGGCCCCATAGCAGATGGGAGCTGTGTTCAGGAGCTGGTTTCCGGTACCGGGTTTAGGGACGCACCGATTGGGATCAAAGGCAGAATGGACAGAGTCCTCCTTGGATGCTCTGAGGAAGGAATCAAAAGGGGACCTGAGCCAAGCCAAGTAAAGCTGGCAAAGTGGTCCCAGAGGGTAGAAGAGGCACAAACCTTCCAGATGCCTCAGCTTTATACTGAATATGACGTATATGGGATGGATTATCTCGCTGGCCCTGTATCAGCAGTGGCCTTGGTCTGTACACCAGTCTTTGGTAGTAACTCTAAACATGGGGTTTTACCACTGCCAGCAGCAGACACTGCCTGTGAAAACAGGCTGCTGACTTCAGACTGTGCAGTTAGTTAGAAGAACTGAGATGAAAAGTAAAATCACTGAACAGAATTAGTTCTGTTCTCACACAAACCAGGACATGAGCTAACCTGTGAGCTGTTTTGGTAGAGTCTGCTTGACCCTCTCTTAATGACATGCAAGATGTTTTTTGTCCTTTCTTAGGCCATTATTCTTCTTTGTAACATAAACTTTCTCACTGATTTAAAAATAAATTATTACAGCCACTAAAAAATACTAATGATAGTAATCAATAGGCACTGTGGAGTGCTTTTAAGATAATAAAGTGATCAAAATTATTCATTTTCCAGTTATATGATGTATTTAGCACAAAGACTTCATAATGAAATCTCTTGTGAACTTTTGTTGAGTCTTAGCAGAACTGGGTAGTGGACTTGCATTGAATATCCCCTCCTAGTCTGTGGTTATTCCACAACTCGCTTCAGATTTTATGCAGAGGAAAGGTGCATGATGAGCTGATGGGTCTTTGGCTGCTGTGAGGCTGTGTGAGGATGTCACTGAACAGTGAACAGGAAGGAGGGTGCTCAACCAGTTGTGCGCCTTGCGTCAGAAACCAGGACCTTAAGTGAAGTACAAAAGACTAACATGTTTTGGAGCATCAGGAGGCTTGTCAGCCACTGTCTTCTGCAAGCCCCTTCTGCAACCTGAACTAATACCTTTACCCTTACAGTTGCAGAAAACAGAATTCAATAAAAATGGCATATTACTGAAGTAGAGCCTTTGCTCTGCAACATGATGCATGCTGCAGGGCCACATGTGCCCAGGCAGGGAAGACAGGAGAAACACAGAACTCTTCCTCCCTCACCAGAGATAATCAGCGGCTATCTACATATCAACACCTCTTGACTGTCCAAGGGCCCATCTGGGAACTCTGGGATGAGCTGGGAAGGAGCTATGGGACACCACTGGCAGGCTAGAGCTGCTGAAGTGAGGAAGCTCAAACTGTAGTCTTGAGGGTGCACAAGAGAGTAACAACCAACCAGCTCTGTTGCAAAGCTGCACAAGTAGTGCAGAGGCTGTTCATGGGCCCTGCTGGCTCTTGGAGTGATGCAGAGCAGCCGTGATGAGTGGCAAAGTCCAGTCCCTGCTGCTGCTACAAGCCTGTGGACTTAAAAATCCCTGGGGAAAGAGAATGGTGGGGAGGGTGTGCTGGCTGTCATACCTGTGCTGCTCAGGGTGCACAGTGATGCTTACACAGGTTCAGAAGAGTGAGTTTCTGCAGCTTTCACCCCTGCCAGATTTCATTGCAACCAGTTGTCTGCAGTGATGTGTTACATTTCAGGATGGCAGTACAACCCACTGTGTCTGGAAGGCATACAGATTTTACCATTAAAGCAGGTAAGGCAGTACTCAGTCACTGGAGGAAAATGAACTGCCAACAAATCTTTGTAGTATGGGTCAAGTTTTGGACAAACTTTATCCCAAGGCATCTTCTTAGTGGATTATTTTCATCTGACCTTTTGAATGGTTGTAGCCAGTTTTTCTAATCTCAGAGAGTTCTTTTGGCAGATGGAAGCAGGCAGTCATGAAGTGGCTCTCATATTGTTTTACTCTAACCTTGAAGGACTTGGTTGAGATCAATAGCTTGTGGAGGCATCTCTAATCAAGTTGCTGAACTTTCCTTTGGATATCTAAACACTCTGTGTTTGGAATCTTAATTATGTTCTTCAAGGACATGGATTTAAAGCTGTATTTATTCACAATATATTTGTTCTATACTGACACAAGTTAAAAGGAACAAACTACATTTTTAATGGCACTGTGGTTTGAGTGACACTTTTATCAGATAGCCAGAAACTATCCGGAGGCCTGTTTCTGCTAGCAGATAAACGAGTATTTGCTAAGCCAGCTCCCCAGGTGAATAGAATAGGATCTTCATTTGGAAAATGAAGAATTAAAAGACTGTCATCGCACTCAGACTGGATATTCCTTTGCCTTATTAATATGGGTCTCCTCTGTCATTAACTATGAGTTCAGTGACCTGTTTTTTATTCAGAATTTTAGAGTGTAAATATGTCATGTTTCTAAGGATACCAAAGTGCTCTTTAATTTCATCCTTTTCAAAAATCATGGAAGTAAAAGAAGGCATTCAGATAAAATAAAATAGCACACAATACCATGAAATTTTTAGGTTTTTTAAAGTAATCATTTTATCTTTCTTTTGGATGACATTGTTTATTGTGAGACATCATTTTTATTAAATACACTGTAATACAAGAGACTTTCCATGTCATGTTGAGAGAAGCTGGTCACATGATTCACAAACAAAACTTTTAACACTGATACCTAGGCGTCACTTTGAAATCAGCCAAGATGCAATGAAAGTTTTAAAGCAATGACTTGTTATAACAAACTGCAAAACAAGAACCACTAAATATTTCCACGGAGACATCACACTAGGGAAAAAAAAAAAAAAAAAGAAATTAAAAAAAAAAAATCAAAACCACACCAAACATTTTTAACACCAAAGTCTTCCAACCTTTTCTACAAATTTGCTCATCAGACAAAAGTTCTTTCATGTTTGTTCAAACACTTCTGCAAAACAGGAGATGAAGAGCACTATTAAAGCCCCCTTTGCAAAGACTTTTGGTTTCCTAAAACAACTACTGAAAGAGGAATATACAAAATCTGCACACAGCACTTAGATGATCATGTGCACTTAATATTGTAATAGGATAAAGGTTAAGCATAATATTGTTTGACCCCTTCAACTACTGACATTCATGCCATGTTATTGTTAGTGTTGCATGTTAAGCAAGCAAATTTTCAATGAACTTGTGTTGGCTTTACCACAGACACAGATGTTAGGCGGACTCCTTTGTTCATAAGGTTCTCATTATTAACTGAAACCAAGTTGAATATTTGACTGAAGGAAAGGACCATATCATTGTTTTCAGATTTTGCTCTATGACTTAACTGAACTACATCTGCCAGCTTTGGAAATACCAAGTACTTATTGGCGCCAGTACTGGCGCCTTGCTCTATGACTACCATCTTAAGTGCTTCAGCTTGAGAAAGTCTAGTAACAATCAAAACAGTTTAATAAAATCTTAAAACTGTGATTAAGGGTTACTCACTAGCTGAGAGAGTGCTCTGAAATTTGTCCTATTTATGAATAATTTCAGAAAATAAGTAAATCATAGTAAACTGAATGCATGGCTGTAAATATGTAACCTAGAAAGTTCACAAGGTGTTTTTCTGATTTATGAAGTCTGTGTTATACTTGAAACCACATTTATTTAATAGATAGGCTGGCACTTCACAGGATAATTCAGTCTGCTTCAAATCTAACTAAAGCCTTTGGGAAGCATAAAGGATGCTGTGAATATAAATGCAATTCCACTTTTCACCTTTTTGCACTACTGTCTCTTAGCATAAATGGAAAGTATTTTATTGCCCCAAAAGAAATCCCTTTATAAAGATTCTGTTGAAGATGAAAGAACTTCACAGCTTGTGCTAACCTATATATAGTAACTATTTTATATAGCAAATCAATTAAATATTATAATTCACTTTTCTGGATCAGAGTGTCACTATTTTTTATATCACTTAGATAACCGATGCCAAATAGATGGCAAATCTGCACTCTTATCTTCTATAGAGGACAAGGGAATATGTTACTAGAAAAGGGAAAATAAATTCCAGAACAAGCTCTTTTCAGAATAATAGTGTGTAAAAAGGCCTCTTATTAATTAAAAGACATAAATAATTAGCATTTCCAGATCATCAGTGATGTGATCTGAACTAGAATCAACAATACATATTTCACTTACCATGCTGAATATCTCTCATATCTAAGTGAAGGCTAGACATTAATATTCCAACAGCTTGAGATCTTTTGTTACTCAACAACTTGACAACCTGCCAAAAGAAATCCGACTATTAGTATTAGTCTGCAGGAAAACGTACAAGATATTTCACATTACTAATGACAAATTCAAGAAATAGTACCTTGTAGTCTATATACACATCTAAAAATGAATACTTTTATTATTTTTTAAGTTTGCTTCTGCTGCATAAGTCCATCAAAAGTGTGAAAAGAGTAATTAACTATATCACCTAATTCAGTCTTAATCCTAAAAGTGACACTATAGAAGTTCCCTTAGACTTCCTCCTTCTTTAGGATGCTCTTTCAACTTCACACTGATGTTACTAAGTGCATGAAACAGGCTGTCATATTAAAAAAAAATTCAAACCGTGTCTATCTTGGAATTGCTTTGTTTTCCAAAACCACACAATGATTTCCATCTTTGATGTAAGCTAAAACTGTGAGAATTTGTATTTTATTTGAATGTTTGACGTAGTAGGCGCCAATATGAATTTTATTTCAAAAGCAAAATAACTGCGTACATATTGGGATTTTCTTTGATCACTTTTAGGGATTACAAAAGCTCTCAAAGCTTTTTTAGTTTTAAGTAAACAAAAAAATAAAAATCAAGCCATCAAAATGTCTTGCCTTAGGGGGGTTAAAGTTAGTCACTAAAATACACTTTTGTACTTTGCAAGCACAAAAGCAGCATGTAATTCACAGACTGTCCTCCACAAGGCTCTAAGCTTTTTGAGTTCAACTTTCTGTAAATTTGATATAATTTGTATGAGAAGCAAGTAATAACAGGAAAGGACCCTTATCTGTACAATGACATGATTCTTAATGAACTACTTTTCAATGCAGGGCTACAAACATTACGTAGATGGAAGAGGTTAATGCTCAGGTTGCTAAGTTTTACACTGTACTAAACCCACGGAAGAAAATCTTTGTGAGTCACTTGAAGTAAAGAAGAAAAGACAGATAATTGTAATTGTAAACTCAACTTCTTTTTACAGTGAAGTCAGGAAGCATATACACAGTTCTTATCATAGTACCAAGGTGCTGTATCACCTGGCAAAAATTATTTAGACATTAATTAGTAGAAATGAGATTAGAAACAGTAGAATTAACTCAGCCATGGTGAAGAATGTATTGATCCAATTCATATCTTAAACATGTAAAAGTACTCACAAGATGTTTTCCCTGTGATCAACTTTGATTCACTTAAGTTTCCAGACACAGGTATGTACATTGATGTCTGAGCAGTAGCTGAAGAAAAGCAGTGAAAGCCTGACCCAGAACTCTGACACTGGGACTGCTTAGGAAAGGAAACAAGAAACTCATGGTGTTTGCAGTATAGGTTTTCTGAGGATGTCGTTGGCTGGCCAATTGCTTTATTAATTTTTTTTTCCCCACCTTCATAACTACCAATTATGAAAGGGTTTCATCCTCCTTTCCTCATAGCTACAGTGAAATGAAAATATAGCATTCTGCTCGCACAGTGAAAGTGTTAACTTCAGAAACCGAGTATGTCAAAACTATCCTTCACAGGGTGAAAGACCTAATTTCAAGGCATAGCTATTGACATAATCTGTCAGAAATTAACAAGAAATTCCTATGCAGTTGTCCAGTTCACGTAATACACTATTAGGAATTTTAAACAGAATTTAAATGGATTGAAATGGGATATGATAGGCAGATTTTCTGAACTCAAAGGGAAAACTAATGTAATTGAGAAAAACAATTAGGATATCCTGAACTATCCTTCTATTTGGCAATAATAACTCTAAATGTTTGGGGTTTTTTGTTTGCTTGTTTTTTATTAATATTATTGGGGTTTGTTTGTTTTTTAATGGAACATAAATCTCCTTTAAGCCCGGAACATAAATGAAGTTGGGACAAATAATATGAAATTTTCTTGTTGTAAAAAGATGCTACTACCTATTTACTTCTTCGCAGCTACAAAAGGTTTACAAAATAAATTAGATCTTGGATAGCAAGTTATGGATCAAGTCTTTCTAACAACTGTGATTCAATGTACAGAATTTCAAAAAGAACAGAAACTTTTTAACTGATGTTGGTACCAAACCATATTTCCAGAAAAGGCAGAGCAACACAAAGAAACAATTTAGTATCATTGCATGGTTTGAGTGGGAAGGGACCTTTAAAGGTATTCTAGTCCAAACCCCCCTGGAGTGAGCTGGGAAGTCTTTAACTAGGTCAGGTTGCTCAAAGCAATGTTACTTAGAAGTTCAAAAACTTCTCCTTAAAGCTGTCCACTCGAACAACACTGACAAAACTGAATTCAGTATGGAAGATGTTGGGGGAAATGCTGATTTGAGCATCTGCCATTATTGGGTTTTGCTACAGTGTGAAACATCTCACAATAACAGAATAACTTGAGCTTGCTGATGTCATTAACATATAGAAGGAGATAATTGGTCTTCTCCAAAACAATGTTACAACTGTATTCAGATGCAAATATACCTGGGGTCAAGGAAGAAGCTCCAATTTGACCTTTCTTAAGGAAGCAGAACTACACTGTTCTCTCTTGGGGACCCAAAGAGCAAGAGTCTGTTCTTGGTACTGTCTCACTTCCAATCGTGTCAGCACCCATATACTACTGTATTCACTTCAAATTGTGAAATCGCTGTCTCTACCACCCATCAGCAATCTGAAGTTCAGAGTGATCACAATCAGGTCCACAAATACAGCAAGTATAGCAACACTAGACAAGAAAGAACTAAATAAATTATGTTATGATGCAGGCTAGAACATGATTTCTTAGGGGGCATGATACCTGTCAATGCTATAGTATCAGATTTAGTGGCCTAGTAAATCCCTCCAGGTCCAGTGCTGTAAAAGGAATCTGGCCTGAAAGTTAGAAGGAAAAAGAACCTGCTTTTCTTCTGAAAATGAGTTGATGAACAAGAGAATAATTATTTCCTGAATGCCACATTTGGCTCGTGATCAGAGGGAGAAATTAAAAAAAACACAACAACAAAAAAAGCAATGTCCCTGTAAATAAATAAGCTGTCTTTGCTGCTGAAATTCTGAACCACAAAACCATTGAAACAGTACTGAAGAGCATGACTGTCAAGTGAATGGGTGCAGAACAGCAACAGATAAAGCATTTTTATATAGCAGCTACCAGTTTTGTCTGGCTTTATTTGAAATGTAGGTTTTATGTCAACTTTTGTACTAATCTCTATTATACATTTCATTCTCATTTCAGTCAATTTCATGAATACTATATTTCCTCCAAAGGAATGGCTATAACAATAAAACACTAACTCAGAAAATATGAATATTAGCATAAATGCCTAAAGCAATTCCCACATTTAAAAATAAAACAATAAAATAAATCAGCTGCATAGCCTGAGCCTACAGGCTACAGACAAGTGACGCCATTTAAAGGCGGAACAACAAAAGTTTGATAAATCCAATCTCTACAAGATCTAAAGCTTCAGACACAATACACAGCTCCTTTTTACTTTGGATTCTGGAACTCTGCTTTAAGCAAATAAAAAAAAAAAAAAAAAAAAGGAAGCTAGAGATATTATCTGCAGCCTGAAGTCTAGGACAAACTTTCTAATTGTTGAGTGGTCCTCGTTGTTAAGCAGTAAACAAACTACATGCCAAATTTGTTCACGATTGTTTAACACAAGCAAAAACAGTCAAAGAGATATTTAGTGAAAGGTAATGCAAGACACATGTTTGGAGAACCCCGAAGCACAAATATGAAGAATCCCTTTCCCCAGAATAATATTTAGTTAATGTGTGGAATTTTGCAATGATTCTTGCTTTCTGGTTCTGATTTTGATTGCCAGCTTTAAGCAAAATTATCCCAAGGCTCTTACTGGTTAAGAAAAACTACTGTATGTTACAAAAAGTCACATGCAGGCAACTCCACTGTACAAAGGCTTATAGTTTGTAACTGTTGCAGAGAGACTGCAGAAACCTCAAAGTGCCAAACAAGATAATAAGAGACAGAGTCAGGGCAGTAATACAGCCACCTTCTCACTAGGCTTTGGGACAATAGATCTTTTCTGTCAATTCAAGTGTATTTCAGTTTTACAGTTGACAATCATAGAACTGGACCTATCATATCTTTCATATGCATATCTTTGTCTTCTTACAGATATAACTGAGTAATACTATGCTCTTATGAGTGGGGATTTTTGTGCCTGCAGTTTGTTTAGGTTTTTTAAACATAAATATAGAAGTGACCTCTGGCTAGTAACGGCAATTGGGAGAGTGGAAACAGAGATTACTTCAAGTAGTGTGGCCATTTTGGTATAATAGGAGATCAAATATTTCTACTTAATATTTATGAAAAGAAAACCAAAGCCCCAACACCAATCAATACACAGATATGCTGTTGACTGTCCAACAGCATATCTGTGCTGATAGCACATAATTATTTAACTGAACTCTTAGAAAACCAATCATAAAGTGTAATTTTGAGCACATTTATCTCCTACCCTAATCAAACTTGGAATCCCATCTGCAAACTAACTGGTTACTTTCCTTCTGAAAGATTGTCAATCTTTAAGGAAACACACAAAGTTTCAAAATTCTCTGTCATATATTTCTAGATGCAAGTTGTTGGCATGTTATGCAAATTAGTGCAGCCAAGCAGCTGTGTCTGCCAGTTTGTAGATGCTGTAACTTTATGCTTGAGGGTGAAGATTAAATATAATATTTACTTTTCATTCATTTTATCTATTACTCTACTGTGCTTTCATAAGTACAGGTTTTAACGACAGAAATGAAGAACAGTTCATGCCTTTTTATGCTGTTTTATCACTAACAGTATTGTTTGAAATAATTATCATAAAACTATTACATTAGAAGTAATCTTTTACTAAGAAATTCCTACCCTTGTTAATATTCCTCATTTTATGACATTAGAAGAAAAAATACCATTTGCTTAGATTCAGATATACAGTAGTGTGTTCCTCAACAGGAGGCAGAAAAACAATAAAAAGTCTCTTAATAAAAAATAACAATATTCTAACTTTAAGGACTGGAGTAGGGGATGGAAATAAATAGCAAAGGTTAAATTCTTTAGTTTAAAGATAGGTCACAAAGTTTTTATTTTTCCATACCTAAAGCTCCTCTTTGAGACTTTAGCTCATTGTTATGTACCACAATTGTAGTTATTCCTTCTTCCATCAGCTAAAGGACCAAGGTACCTAAAGTCTAGCTTTGGTACTTCTGGTCTTACACTGTAACTATCAAAAGTCTCTGTGGGTTAGTAATGTAAATGCATGTTCAGATGCTACAATATAAACTCTTTAAAAAAAAACAAACCCAAAAAAACCCAAACAACAAAAAACCCCAACCAAAACAACAACAAAAAAACCAAAGAAAAACCAAAACACCCAAGAGTTAAAATTTCCCTATAAACTCTGTAAAAGCCAGAATTTTCATGGAAGGTCTGCAATGCACTCAGAAAGTGGTTTCTGGAGGTGAGAAGCCCAACTGCAATGAACATTCTTGTCATTGTGTACTCATGTAAGCAATTGCACACAATTTTTGCAAATTCTTGCAAAACATATTCTATGCCCAAATATATTTGAAATTAACAGTCTTAATTATTTTATAAAAAGCACATCAAATCAAGGAGACAGGCATGAAAGAAAAGTAAATGGACTTATGAAGGAGTAAAGAAAGTAAAAAAAAGTTCCCAAACCAAAAAAAACTCCCAAAGAAAGATGAGTCCCACTTTGAAATCTAGCAGGAGATATCAGCAACAAAACAAAAGAAAAATTTCAAAGAAACCCAAAACCCATGCTGTAAAATCTTTAGTGTTCCCACTTTTAAAAGGAGACATACAGTTATAGTGAAAAGTAGGATACCATTCATTGTACCTACAAATTAATATAACAACTTCTTTTGTTCTTGCTGTTTTTACTGAAGTCAGCAGAAACCATAAAGAAAAATCTGCAAAATCAGTACTTCTCTACAAATAAATAAAACTGTAATCTTAAAACCTTGATTTTCATGCTGACAATAAAAATCTGTTTAACTTGTAAGTTAGGAACTAGCAGTAATACAGACAAGCACATTCACACATAAGTTAGTGATTTTTTAAAATTATTTTTTACTAAATCACCACAACCACTGCACTAAATTGTAATTGCTAGGTGAAACATATTCAGTCCATATGTACATCTAATTCTGAAGCAGTCTGTTGTCTTGGTCAGATTTTAAAACTGCTGTACTAAAAAGTGTTGCTTCCTGTGCTCTTAGCAAAATCAATGTGGACAGAGAGATAGGAGAAGAATATTAGTATCTCAATATTTTCTTCCATTCTTCTTTTCTTGATGTCATCCAGTGTTACAATATCCCCTGCACTGGGCCCTTGCATTATAAGAGTCAGAAGAGATGATGAAGAAAGTATTTGAAAGGTGTAGAACTATTGGGTATGGAAATACGAGATTGCCAACATCTCTGGAAAGATGTCTGTAACTAAGATGTCTCACCTTGACAGTGTAAGTTACAATAGGAATTGTACACAGCCCAAGGTGACAGCTATCTTTCATCTGAGATTCAAGACCTACATTACATTTTTTAGATATACAGCTTTCAGTCTTGCAGAACAGCTGCAGCTCACTCACTCCTACACAAAACCCATTTTTCTCTTTATTTGAACAAACTTTCAGTTAGACTTTCCCCTGCGAAGTTCTTCCAGAGCATAGAGAAACACAATGAGGCAATTGTCAGACAATGCAGCTTCTCTGATTAAGAAAAAAAAACTTTCTTGCCAATATACAATCTGTAAGCAGCAGCATCATCTAAAAAGGTCATTACATCAGCAGAACCTTTCAGTACTAGTGAGGATAGATGGACAAAACAGACAATGTCCATGGAGCTCTTAAGTCACAAGATAAGCTTGCAAGATGGTCAGATGCCAAGCTCATCTGTTTGCTTACAATCCAAAAAAAAATAAGCAGGAAGGAAATAAGAATGATAAATATATGTGGTTAATACAGGATATCAACCTGGAAAGCCTGAACAGGCTTGATATATAGATGGAGTCAGGTAAAACTGTATGCAGCAAAGAGAAGCCTGTAGATATTTATAAAACAGATAACATAGTAACAAAACATGCGATAAGCCATATAAAGAAGAGAATGAGAGATAAAAAACAGAGATCACATTCATACATCATCTCACAAAATAAATTGTTCTTACAAACCAAGTAAGTGAGATATTATTTAATTGAATAAATAATGTAATTGCATTATTATTTGCTTGTAGAAATAAAAACAATGCACCTGTAAAGTCTTCTAAAATTCCTGTCTGTCAGGGCAGCAGAACCCCAACTGTATCTCTGAAGAGTACACAAAACTGCAGCAAATGGTTGTGCCGCTGACAGAGGTAATAGATGAATAAGTGTGGATACAGAAAGCTGAAGACAGTGCCTCCACTGTTTGCAGAGGTTATAAACTCTTCTTTTCAGAAAATTATTTTCCCCTTTATGTCATTCTTTGTTAATGAATAAACATGAATAAACTTTTATCTGTTAGGTCAATATGGCATTTACCTCATTTACCAATTTATACTAATTTTGTGACATTTTATTTCTAGAAGTATTCCATTACTTCAGAGTCTTTATGTTCCTCTTAAAAACTCAAAAATACTGAAATCATTAGCTAAACAGTTTTATTGATACATCTTGTTTGCATCTAAGGCTTTTGAAACAGAATGAAACTTCAGTAACTTATTTATTTTCTGAGGTGGAAGGAGGAGATTAAAATCTTCATGTCAATAGATTAATAGTAGACTTCCCATATGAGAGCATCTTTAACATTTTTATTTCTTTTACATGATAGATTATAAACACATGGTCTGCTCTTGAAAAGTTAATTGCAGTTACATGTATATTATTTTCCAAAAATACAGTTAGACAACTAACAGTAAGGCTTCAAAATTTAAGAAAGTAATCTCTGCAAGTCAGCTCACCCCCTTGTGTATACTTCTTACACTGACAGTGATAAGATTTCCTGATTATGTACCATTTTTCCACTGAACCCATTCAGTACACACTGGCCAATGTTCACCATGTAAGTACATTTTTATAATACTGCATTTACCATCATTCTTGAGTATGTGGCCTTAATCATGAGACTATCCTTTTTTTCCTGTTTCCCTAATTACATGGTTTTAAGTGCTGCAACAACAGATAAAAGCATTTCATACTCTGGCAACATCTTCATTTCCTAAGTAGACAAGACACTCCAAGAGTGAGCTTTCACCCTTTGTTTGCGTGAAACACCATAGGTTTAATGAGATCAGCTATTTGCTGAAAGAAACATTCAGGTCAAGAATACCCCAGGCTCACAAGTTCTTTAGAGAAATTACTTTAGACAGAATAAGAAGGGACAAAGAATCAGATCTATTATGCTTTATATTGCCACCTGTCAGATCTTCTCAGTTCTTCCTCCCCAGTTACTCATCTTAATATTCCTTTTCCTCTCTCCTCTTGACCCCTATTTTCCAACCTGCCACTACACGGTTATGAAAAAAATCTTCAGAATTATACTTGAAGTCTCTCTCCTGATAAACAGGAACTAAGATATAGCCTGTAGCATGGCAAAATTTAAGAAACCCTTTACACCACTAACAAGACATATCCAATATTATTTTCCATATTTCAAGTCTATGAAACTATGTGGACATAGGCAAAACCAGACTTTGTTTCCTTTCTTAACATTGGGAAAATAAAGGAGACACACAATGTGGGGGAGAAAAACCAAAACAATTCAACAAAACTCACCACCTAAAGAGCTAAATATTGGCAACAGGGATTTATAATGAAAGCCAGACACTTTAATAGGTAACAATAGCAGCCCCACCTATAATATACCCCATAAAATACTTCCTGTGAAGATTTAGTAGGTATTCTCATTGAGTGAGCCTGCACACATTTACAGCAGCTGAGAATTTGACATTTATGTATTAACACAGCAAAATAAAACACAAGGTTTACCATAGCACCAAATGAGAGCAAGTAAGAATAAAATCAGCTACATTCACAAATATTAAAGCTTCATTTTTTCTCTTTCTTTATAGTTCTGAATTTGATGTTAATGTGGCCTTCAGTTAGTGCTAGATGTAATATTGATTTATTTTTTAAAGTATTATTGATTTATATTGTATTAAGGTATTTGCAGATAATCATGCCAAGGAAAAAACAATTAGAACCAGTACTTGGATAGGGTGAAATTAACTCAGTCATTAACTCCAAAAATCCCCAAACAACCCACAACAAAATAGATAAATTTACCACTTAAAAAGAGATATCCATTTAGAAATAATTATATCATGTATATCTCTATGTACATACACAAGCAAACATATGCATATACCCTATGGTATATGCATAAATAGCTTTGTGTGCAAAACAGCAGCATACTCCAAAATAATTAATGTTTCACTTATTACAGCATCCCAAAACTATCAAATCTTTCTCCAGATCAGCTAGAATTTTCCCCCAGCCTGCCGTGTGACCTGCTTCGTAAATACATTTTTATTTCAGGTTACAATAAAAACATTGTTTTATTAAAATCAGATGTTAAAATAAAATATTTTATGCATTTGAAAGTTATTTGGGCATTTTTTCTTGACTACTATTTCCAATGTAGCTAATACTTTATATCCAACCCATCTAAGCAATACATCCACTCAGAACACCCGTACATCAGTGCAAGGTGGAAAACCAGTTGCCAGACTAGAGCATTTCTGGACAGCAGCAGAGTAAGTTTTGTGGGTCCTGGTTCTGTTCTGTACAATGCTCCTCCATAACTCAACAGGTGACAGAACACATCTGCTTTGCATAACATGTCCCCGTAAAGAACACTACAGAAACACCGTTTGTAAGATCTTTACAACACCCGTAACTATCAGAGAAACCATGTAAGTCAGTAACCACTTAAACAGCACTTGGTGCTTCCTATAAAAACATACTTGTGGAATTACAGCCATGCTTTCCCCAAATAACTGTTTCTCCTGCTATTGATGGACTTCATTATCCAAGTGTTTACTGCAGTATAAATGAAGCAAAATTCCAAAACGAAGGCCTGCATTCCAAGCTGCTGAGAGGGTGTACACAGAATATATCTGTAAAGCTGTTCTAATTCTGTTGTCTCATGTCAATACTACAAATTTAGGTGGCCCACAGGAATGTTTGTTCTAGATGACAGCACCTATGTAGATTGCCTTAAACTTCTGCATGGAAATTCCTGTCATAAACAACAGCTCTTTTCAAAGACATTAAGAACAATCAGTCATTTTTCATTTAGTTTTATGTACACTGTATGCATTTATTGATAATGTATCTTAATTTCTGGCATTGCAAGAAAAATAAATACTCTTAGTATTAAAATCCACATCTAACGTTTGTTCATAATTGTTGTCTGAAACCACTGTTTACATTACAGTTGGCACGTCTACTCTGCTTAGAGGTTTACATCACCAAACCTCATGAAATGCAAATGGACTAACAGTTGATAGGCAAAGCATCACTCCTGTTTTTACTTAGAGAGTTATCATACTAATTCAGTTAAGAATAACCATTAAAGTTGGGGTTTTTTTTCCTAGAAGGAGGGAAGAGCAAAGCTCTTGCTCTTTACAGATTTATTGCAGGACTTCAAGGTAGTAGCAGCACTGTTACCTTTCCTCCTATCCCAGCTGGTACAGCACAAAGATACGTGGTGAACAAACACACGAGTGTGGCTGCACTATCCTTCCCATCCCTCCAGGAAAAGGTTTTATCCAACATCTTAGGATAATCACCTCAACTTCACTACCATTTGTTGCTTACAGCAGGTTGCCTTCCTGCATGTTTATACTGCTGACCAGTGTGTTTGTAACAGTAAGATCTCCAAAACTACTGGGTGGAGAGGTAATATTCAAATATAAGATCTGCTGCATTTTGAAGAGTCCTACTGTATATCCAATATGGAAAACAAAAAATCTTGTATAGTGTTAACCTGTATGTTAGAAGATGATACCTAATCTTGAATTAAGTACAGGAATGTGAAGACAGAACAGGATTCTACATAAGAACATTCTCCTCTGTAGCCTGAAAGATTAACTGCAAATTACTTATCAACCCAATTGAATTTTCACACAAGACACCAAGAAGATTACAGCTCTCTATTCACATAAAAATGCAGATTCAATTCTCTTTCCCATGGTTTTAAACTTCTGCATTTAAGATACACTTCCTATTTTAATTTTATTGTACACCATTCCTTTTCAAGAAACCAGTTTGATTATTGTGGGATTTTTCCCAAGTGCGCTTGTAATGTATTGAATGCATAAACTTCATATTCACTATATATATTTATATATACACACACATATATGAACACAACACAAACTTAGAACTGTTATGATTGGTATAACATTAAGACTTAGATTTTTACACATTTTTCTATGAAGTCATGATAATTCATATGTGACTATTACATTTATAAAACTAAGCAGAATAATTTAGATACTACTCCTTCCACATGTGCAGTCAACTTAAAAGCATCATATATGCAGCTAATTATTTTAGCTCTATTTTGTTAATTTTAAAGTGTATAAAGCAAATAAATTTTTAAGAAAATACCTAGTTTAAGAGTAATTTATAAACCCCAACACTTTTATTCTTTAACACATAGAGCTTTGAAACCCATCCTACATTTCTTATGTATCTATATAGTGTATATACAGTAATAATTTCAGATCAGACAAAATTGATCTTAGCTGCATGCAAAAATCTGTCTTTATGTAAAAAATGGCCTAGAAAAGACCTGAAATTAAATGAGTACTCACTTGTTTAGTCTTTGTTTTTGTAATGGTGTCCGAAATAGGTTTCTTCCTCTCTTTAACAGCTGTTTTAGAAAACAGTTCTTCAAACTCATGATAATCTATGGAAGGCTCTTCAATTTTTTCCCACACAAGTGAAGCACTAGAATCTCTAAAGTTAAGCAAAAGACCTATGTAGGGCAATGTCAAGCTAGATAAGGTCATAAATGGAGGAATGAAGAAAATAAAATAGCAATTGAAAAGTTGTTGCCTAAATTCTACTAGCAGCATTTTGGTAAGATATGCTGTCGATTCTCCCCAATATTTCTTTGTTCGCACACAATGAAGGTCAGGCTCATTTGTATTCACCCCCTTTACATACATTGGAATATAAATAGGCTGTATATAGGCTATAAAACATACAGACACGAACACAAAGAGAAGCAGAAACAGAGTTATCTGCAAACCACTTGTGTGACAGTGACAAGAACTTGAAAAGAAAGAAGAAATTAATCATTAAATAGCGGCAGAAGGGTTTTACAATCAGTGCTTAGAGACATAAAGATTAATAAGGAAACTTCTTTTCATGACAAAGAATGATATTTTACAAACAAGCAAAAAAACATCAACAACCAAAACAAAGTGTATGAAAGTCTTATCAAAGTAAGAGCTACCAGAATAGTTTTATGCTGACATGCAAATAAATTGTGAGTGTATAAGGTGAAAAAAACCCAAAAATTATGTCACTGGGGAAAGGAAAAAGGAGGATAAAATGTGCTCAGCATACATTCATCTAGAGGGAAGACACTACCAAAACTTGCAAGCTGGTCCAGAAAGAGACCAATGTTATCTTGAAAGTTGAGGTGAAGTACAAATACAACACCTTAAAAGCCATCTTACAGAATGCTTAGTGGCACACAGTCACCCCCGTGTATCTGATCAACACGTGCTTTGTAACCGCAAAGGACTGCTGAAAACAGTACCCTCAAAGAGCTTTCACATGCAAATAGCATTACTCAGAGCTTGTTTGATTTGAAGAAAACAGGCCCTACATTTACATATCCAACTACAAATAAAATCCTGTTTGCACTGAGGTTCTTTCAAAGACCTGCCTAGCAGTAAATAAAAGACTTTAAGCTCATAACATATGGTACTATCAGGACAGTCATAAAGTGAAAATACCACTCAGATCACAACTCCATGACTTACCTTTTACTGTGGAGCTGAATTCTTGTCCAGTAGAGAGGCTTCATTGGCCGAGAAGGCTCTATCACATGTTTCCTGCTGCCTTTCTCCTGATTCATTCCCATTGCAAATAAACCAGATGGTAATGGAGGAGGAAGAAACCCACAACCCTGTGGGATTGCTGGGTAGGTACTGCCTTGGGCTGGCACTGGAAGGGGTGGCACTTCTCCAGGCAAAGGTGGTGGGGCTGGAGGTGGCACCCCCAACCCAGGCAAAGGAGGTGGTGGTGGAGGAGCACCAGCACCAGGCAGAGGTGGTGGAGGAGGTGGAGGGGGGACACCTGCACCAGGCAGAGGTGGTGGAGGAGGTGGAGGGGGAACACCTGCACCAGGCA
>JAAGNO010011279.1:0-10593 GCA_033439905.1 Ceryle rudis
ACTGCCCCGCCTCCTCGCCTGGGTCCCCCCTGGCCGGCGGGGCCCGCAGGTGGGTGCCCAGCCGGGACCTGGCTCAGCCCTTCTGGGGGCTTGACTTGGTAACACTGGTAGGAAGCAGTTCCTTATCTTGACCAGATCCCTGGGACCTTCAGTCCACAGAATTGAACCACCCTGAAGAGTCCTGGCCAAGGACAGGATTAGAAATAACATCTAGGACAGGACAGGCTGAGGATGCTGCTAATTGCTCGGTTGCTCTGTGGTTTATTTGCATGCTGCACCTGAATAAGTACAGCTCAAGAGCATCACTGTCAAGGTTGCAGCTGGGATGCAGGTCTGGCTTAACAGCTCTGAAAGCATGCCAGGAAAGCTGCTTCTTGCACCTGAAGCTATGTGTTAATAGTAAGATGATAATATATTGAGCCCTACCTAGTTTTGCCTTTGAAACTCTTTATCATCAGGGCATCTTGTGCTGCTGGCTGGGAAGTGTAATGTACAGCCAGGCAGGGTGAGCTGACTTATCATCAGAAACACCTCCAGAGGCAAGATAACATCAAGATGCCACCAGCCTAAAATGGCTTCTGACCATCTCCCACTTGCACCTCTGCAACACAGCGCAGTCCCTGCAGGAGCTGACACGGCCGTCCCACCGCATTCAAGTTATTGAGGATTTTTCTTTCTCAGCTCTTCCGTGGGGCAGGGGTGCCCCCCCGCCCCCTTGCTTTACACAGGTTTAGCAGTAAGTGGCTCATTCAAGATTTTGTGAGAAGCATGTGATGGACTTGGGAGGGCAAATTCATGCCCCTATGCCCAAGCCTGGCCCTTCCAGTCTGTGGGGCTGCTCTGTCCTGGGGTCAGTGTCCTGCTGGTGGCTGGGCGTGTGGAAGCTGACAGCATTGCTTTGCACTGACCTGTATGCTCCAGCCCTTTGGTAGGGTCCTGGGCATCTGTGCCGGCCACCTTCTGCCTGCCAGCTGCTCAGAGAGCATGATTTACAGCTGACCTCTGAGCAGCTCTTTGTGTGTACGGCAGGAGAAGCCAGAGCGTTTCTCCTGCACAGGCTGCGAGTAGACAAGGAGGTCACGCTGCTGGTGCTGTGCACTGGTGCAGGGCTCTGATGGACAGACAGTGCCCACCAGAGCTTCCTGTGGAGCAGGATGCCCCAGGCTGTAGCCAGCACTCTCATGCAGAGGGTTGGGAGAGGGGCTTTTGCCCGAGTGTGAAGCAACGGAATGAAGGTGAAAGGACACTGCACGTTGCAGGTGATTGCTTCAACCCTCCCCTGCTCTGCAGCAGTAGTGCCAATCAGCCTGTCACCACAAGCTCTGTTGATCCACAGATCTCAAAGTGCTTCTGAGACCTTTAGAAGGCCCACTAGGACATGATGATTTGCTCTTTCCAGACCTGCTGCAGCCTGGGCTGAAAATTCTCACACCGTGCTTGAGGACCAGGGCTGGTGGGAGGCACAGGCTAAGGCTGCGGCACTTTTAAAAGTGCCAGCTCCTCTGGGGAAATGTGGTCAGCAGCAATTGATCAGCAAACACACCCAGAAAAAACACACTCCGCATGATGAGTGAGCCCCAGAGCCACCCCTCTCATGCTGCTCTGGGACATGCGTGCTCTATCTCCTGGACACGGGACAGGCAGTGCCGTGCCCCCCCTCGTTCATCCCGTGACTGCATCCCACTCTAAAAATGTTGCTTGACTCATTGAAATGCATGTTTGGAAGCATTTTTTTTTGCCACCAAGAGAAGAAAATAGTTTTTTGTAAGGGAAGCCACATGATCATCAGACGTCCTTGGTCTCCATCTCAGAGGGGGATGGAGAGCTGAACCGGGCAGGGGAAGGAAAAGCGCTGGGCAGCGACGGGATGTTTGTGCTGTCAGCTGCCTCGACTCCCTGTGCATCTGTGATCATCTAAGAACAGCTGCTAATGTCATGCATGGCCAGAAAAGGGGGTCAGAAGCACAAGAAGGAGCGTGGAACAGTGTAAGGGGTAAAGACGCACCGTCACTTGCCGCCCGCTTGCCTCCTCCCACCTCCCTGAGCAGCAGCAGCGCAGCTGCAGCAGGTCCCTCCCAGCTTTGAGGGCTCCCACCGGAGGCCACAGAGATCCCCCATCAGCTGAAGGGTTTTTGAAGATGCTGATGTTGGAAGTGGAGACAGTGAAGTGATAGGGGCAGGGAGGTTGAGCCCAGTGCAAGCCCATGAGCATCTTTCCTGGTCAGGGAATGCTACCTCCTTCCACAAGCCCACCTCCACAAGGCTGGTGTGGTCCTGCCATGGGGCTCAGCACTGGCTGGGAGCCTGTATGGCCCCTGCTGAGACTCCAAAGAGATGCTGGTGCCAACTTTAACTTAGCAAGCTGGAACCTAGACAAACATAGCTTGCTGTAGGCTAGGTGTCCCCATGACCCAGGAGCTGCTGGAACCCCAGTTAAACCTTCCTTTGCTTTGAGGTTTCCCTGCAGGGCACAGCAGCAAGGCAGCAGACCAGTCGCTCTGCATCAGCACCTGGACTCGGAGCTCTGCTACCAACCAAGCTTCGGCCCTCACTGGGAGCTGAAGATGCTCAGCATCCCTCAGAATGTGCCTTTAAGGCCTCTCCTGCAGGTGACCAATTGCCCAGACTGGGAGCCGTGTTTGAATCTGCAAACCTGGCCTCTTGAAGGCAGAGGCACGACTGCCCCTGCAGCAGCATCTCTCTGCAGGACAGGGCTGCCTCTGTGCCTGTGCTGCATCAGAAGAAGCCAGAGGCTTAATGTTCCAGAGACAGGAGAAATGCAGGTCCATGAGAGTAAGCATCCCCCTCAGATAACAACAAAACTCTGAGCCCCAAGAGCTCTGCTGATTTCCTACCTGTGGAAAATACCCCCAGAGGAACCCAGCCAAAACAGGGATTAATCTGCTGTTGACAATCCAAATGGTAACTGTATTACCAGGTACCTGGCCTTTCAGTGAGGCCCCCTGCAGATGTGACTTTTCTGGAGCTGACACAAGTGTGGTCGTTTGTCTTCATCAAAGCAGCACACGCACTCCTGGCAGTCTCCCCGCTGACCCAGAGCAGCACCGGCACCGTGTCCCTTTGTGAAGCTGCACTCGCTGTCACTCAGACTGTCCCTTATTACCCCAGAAGGGCACATGGGCCCAGGAAAAGTGGCCCTCTGTGGTCACTGCCACCAGCCTTGTCCCTGTCACTGGCTTAGCCTTGTCATTATCCCCAGCACTGCCATCATCCCTGTCCCCGCTGTGAGCCCCCAGCTCTGCTGCCAGCCTCTCCGGCATGGAGAGCATGGACCAGGCAGGGCATTTCCCTTCCTGCAGACAACCTCCAGCAGCTCCAGGCTACTTTTGTGTGTCGCCCAGGGAGCTGAACCACGATACTCTTCCCAGCGCCAGTGGTGGCCCTTGTCCCAGTGCTGAGCCAGCCTCACGTTACCCACACATGCTCTTCTCCCCACTGGGGCTGTGGATGTGGACCAGTTCAGGGTGCCCCTTGCCACACACTACAGACTGAGTGAGCCCAGTCTGAACAGAGCCACTGGCAGATGCCATGTGGAGAAAGGCAGGGGCTTGTTCTGTTCTTGGGGTCCCATTGCTGTTGTGGCATGGGGTGGGCTCCAGCCTGCCAGCAGCAGAAGCTACCCGGCCAGCTGGTAGGTGAGCGATGCAGGTGAACCCTTGGCCTCATTTGAGAAACAAGGGACCAGCATCCCAAGGAGTAGCCACAGCATGAGGGGATGGCAGCAGAGTCCGCTGCTACCTTTACAGCATGGGATCCCTTGGTCTGCTGGGGAACTGGGAGGAGGAGCGGGATGGGAGCAGGCCAGCTGGCACGGCAAAGCTCGGGAAGATGGAAAGCCACCGACTGAGCACCATGCAGCTCCCTGGTGCTCTCTGTGCAATTCTTGCACTGAAATGCACAGAGCAGGCTTGTGATATTGCCAGTGCTAAAAGAATCCTCATTCTTAATTTGCTTTAAATAGTGTCTTCCTGTAGAAAATACTTTTCTGGCAGCAATGTCCCTGTTAAAGTGCCCAACCACTGGAAAAGAGCAGTGCGGACAGGAGTCTGGTGTCCAAGCTGAGCTAAAGCAACTGGGGGAAGCTCCAGCAGCTCTTCAGACCAGGGTGACCATCTTGTAAGCCAGGCCCTAGCTAACAGATCCCTGGCTGCGATGCACCGCCTGGATGAAGCAGTATTTCTTCCCTCCGACATCATTTAGGCCACCGCTTGGGGGGGGTTGTAGAGGGGAGGAGGGACTTGGCAGCTCAGAGCCCTGCGGTGTGTGCAGCACAGCGTGTCCTCTGCCTGCTTGGCGAGGGGGAGACGGGGGGCCGGCTCCACGGCCGCGCTGCCTTCGCTCGGTCCCTCTCAGCTCTCAGTTGGGAACAGACCCACGCGAGGAGAGAGCCCGGGCAGCTTGCTGGCACTCCGACTGTCACAGCCCTGCACCCATCAGCACTGGTCCTTCCCCTCCCTCCACGATGCAAGGGCTGGGACCCTTCTCCCCGTGCTGCCAATCCACCTTCTGGGCTTTGCAGGACCCACCACCGAGCCAGTGCAGGGAATGCTGTCCCCATGCTGGGGTGTTGCACTGATCCTGCACCCCGCTACTCACACCTTCCTGCTCTCCCCCGGAGCTGCGCTCAGTCTGACGCCTTGCGCTGGGCTCCACAGCCGCACACCAAACAAACATCGGCTCAGCGCTAGTGCTACTGCGACGGCATCACGACTGCTGCTGTGCCGCCGCAGAAATCCTAACCCTGACCCACTCACCGTGCTGCTGCCATCCTTCTGGGTGGTGCCACTCGCTGTACCACCTCAGCATGGTATGGATGGACCGAGCAAAGGGTGAGGTGCCCCTCCAGGCACCTCAGATCCCACACCCTGCCGAGGTTGTGGGTTCGATCCACTGGGAGTTTGGCCAGCAGCATGAATTTTCCCAGAGTTGATGATTCCTTTCAAAGTCCCACTTAGCCAATCCTGAGACCACCCTCTCCTCACAACCCTGGTTTGCTTCATCACTGGGCGCAGTGGTGCTGAGCTCCACGTGGAGCTCTGTTTGGCCTGCCTTCTGTGGACCAGAAACAAGGGCTCACTTCAAGGTGTTTAACGCCCAGTCTTCCTTTACCTTCTTCTCATGTTCTCCTGTCTATTCCTGCTCACCTCTGGCTACTTTATCATGTCTCCAGCATCCTGGAAGCTGGAGCTGTTCTTTGACCTTCAGCCTTAGAAAATTAAGCTGCCAAGCTCACAGAGGTCCATGTTTTTCCTAGACATCTTACACCTGGGACCTGAGGTGGGACGTGCAAGGCTAAATAAGTAAATAATGGCAGGACCCTCCAGATGCCATGACAGATGTCCTTCAGGACAGTCTGACTCCCTGATGCAACTGGGTCAGCTGTGGGGGAGATGAACTACTAGGCCTGCTCCTGAACCCTGGAGTCCTGCTTCCAAAGAGGCACATTTGCTGCTTCACCTCCGCCTCCTACCCACTGTGTCCTCCTTCCTGTGACACAGCTGCTCCTTTGCCTGCTGGAGCGCAAGGCTGGCAGCGGTGCAGGCTGCCCTGCAGCAAGACTTTTACCTTGGATTGGCAGAACTTGTCCCAAAAGTTTGGGGTGGATTCATATCCTCTGGGAGCAGCGTGGGAACAATAACAAACTGAAGCAAAGATTTCAGCAGCCTGGAAGGGGACGATCCATCGACCTGAAGATGGCCTGTATGACATGCTCCCTGAATCACGGTCATTTTGTGAGTCACGTTACGCCTTGGACGGAGTTTATCCATGGCTGCAGCACTGCACTAACTCTCAGCAGTAGCTGCACAAGGGCCTGTGTAGAGGTGAGGGATTGAGCCCATGCTGAGTGGCAGCAGGGACTGCTGGGAGGTCAGGTCCCCAGGTGCTGTCAGAGCTGCAGAAGACAATGACATGCTCGCTTTCTGCGAGGCAGCTACAAACACTTTTAGCTGCCCCATCAATCTTGTCAGGACAGCAGGCACGGCGTGGGGGGTAGCAGGGCTTCTGGCTCTGCTGGGCTGGGGACCAGCCTTTCTCACCAAGCGTGTGTGCTGGGAGGCTGGCAGGACGTGCCTGCCCTGGGCTCTGGTGTGTGTGCTGCTGCGGCCCAGGGCTGCGGTTATGTCTACATCTGATGAAAGCAGGAACCCTTGATTGACTTTGTGAGCCTAAAAGTCATTGCCTCACCACCATGACCCTCCAGAGCCATGCTGCCTGCCGGGGCATCAGCCAGGGAGCTGCTGGTGTGTGAGCTAGTGACACTGCTCCATCACCAACAGCTTGATTGCACCAATGACAACAGCTTCATTAATAAAAGGTGCTCTAACAAATACTGTTTGTGATCTGTATATTCCCCAGCTTGATCCCCTGACTGGGCAAAGGGAGCCCACACCATTGGCAGGATGGGGCAGGTCCTGCTCCCAGCTGGGCTCCTCTGTGCCACAGCTGGCTGGTGGAGGTGGGGAAGGCTTTGCACCATGCCTACAGGGACTGCTGCTGCCCTTGGTCTCCAGCACTCTCCAGCTGGTTTGGTTCTTTATTCCTGCGGCTCAGCACTCTGGGCCAAGCCAGCTCAAGTCAAGACTCCTGTGGGGGCAGAATGTAGCATGCCACATCCCACCAGCCAGAAGGGAGGCCAGGGCACCGCTGGTGAATCATTCTCACAGTGTGAGAAAGCTGCTCTTAGAGTCTCCTGAAGCCACAGGGATGATGACAGTTCCCCTGAATGGCCAAGGGGCTCCTTCGCTGAGGCTCCTTGGCCCTTGCAGACAGCTGTCAGCTCCAGCTCACTGCTTGGCTGCATTTGGGACTGCATCCAGCTTCATGCTTGAGGGTCCTGTCTGCTGAGCCATGCCCAGGATGCCACATTGTTCCTGCCAGCTCCACGGGTCAAAGTGCGTTCCGAGTCACCTTCCTGAGACGTGCTCAGACCAGACTGAGCTGAGAAGGCACGCACTCTGTAGCTCCAGGGGCGAGAGGTGCTGAAGGCTTGCAAACCTCTGATCCTGTACCAGAAGCAGCTCCAGGGCCATCTGCTGACATTCAGAACCACGGGCTTAGATGCACGAGGTCTAAATTTGCATAGAGCTTGCAGCAGGGAGCGCAGAGACTTCTATTTATTTTTACAACTGGGATGAAAAAACCCACCTGATTTAGCTGTAGCTTTTCCACGTTCACAGTGGTGACCAACCAACTGACTCTCTGTGGCTATGAACGTGCCTTTTTCCACTCATGCACCTGGCTGCCCCAGAAGGTACCCCTGGTTGTTCCATCGAGAGTCAACCCCGCTGAGCATTTCCCTGTGAGAAGTGAGCATGGCGGTGGGTGCCAGCTGTGCGGTAAGGCATGGGCCTTTAGCAAGCTTGGTGCTGCTGGGGTCACCGGCTCAGCCTTCTGCCCTGTCTGGCAGAGCTTCATCCTGCCAGACAGGAGGGTGCTGCTCTGGGTAGCGGTGCAGCACACCAGCAGCTCTACAGACCTAAAAATAACTCCTGCTCCTGTCCCACGGTGCCCGCCACAACACCTTTTCCCAGCACCAGACCTGCTAATTGCTCATGGAATCAAAGTGACTGTGAAGAGGAGGCGGCAAACAGGTGTAAATACCCAGTGATGCAGCTTAAGCAGCTGAGCCTGGAGGTTCTCACAGGAGCCCTGTGTTGTTTGTGAAGAAGTGCTGTGGAGCTGCCCCTATGAGGCTCAATCTCCACAAACTGCCGCTGTTCAAGGTTAGGTAATGCTCACGCCAACAGCTAGCAAGACACCCAGGTATCCCCAGACCAGCCTGTGAATGCCATTAGCCTCCTCCACTCAACCACGGCCACCCTTCCTGCTCAGCTTCAGGGGGAAGAGATGCTGGAGCTTTGCTCTGTCTCTGGCTTGACCTTCCTCTGAAGAGCCCCAGCAATGTCACTTCTCCTTGACCTCTTTGCAATTCCTTGGGCTCTTTGCAACAACTCCCCAGATAAGCCACAAAAAGGCATTGAGTCGGAGAGCAATTTGTCAAGCCCTGCCTTATGCTGCTACAGGGCAGGGGCTGGTCTTCTCCAGAAGCCAGCTCATAGCGTGGCACCGGGTCCCAGGCACAGTCAGTCCCCAGCCCGCTGGTGTCACAGGCCAGCGCCCGCAGCCTGTGCACCCTGCTGCTGGTGTAGCCTCTATTCAGTGGTTTTGTCGTTAGGACAATGCCCTGCTGTGTTGGAATAAATGGGTGTGCCATTGCTGTGGATTACTAAAGAGTATTACATTACACAGCTAATCAACTCCTGCTTCAACAACTCAGAAAATACACTATTATTGTCTTGCTGTCTACGGGTAGGAATGTCTTTCCAGGTGATTTCTCAGAGGGATTTTGCCTCCTCAGATTTCCTACACAAATCCACCTAGAAATGACATCAGCAAGACCCAGAGACCTTCTGGCCATAGATCCTTCAGTCCAGTAAACCTTGGCCCTGGGCTGTGTGTACGTTAGCTGAAGCAAGGGAAATGATTAATAACGAGAAAGGAGTGACTGTAGCTTGTGCTTTCTCACAGTGATTTACCCCAAAAGACAATGAAGGACAGGAACATCATTTGGAAACTCTTGGGGAGAGCTTGCACAGCTAGTAAACAGTAAAGGAAATGATCACCTCTGACCTTCACAAGATCTCTTTTCTCGGCAGTTTCTTGACAGACTTGAGCTCATTCTTCCTTTTGGGGCACTGTAAAATGTAAGTGCTAACTGAGAAGAGACCTGGCAACATGAGCAAATTATTGTTCTCTAGCAAACATGTCAATCTGGTTCATCGAAGCATGCTGAGCATTGCCTGGCAATTGCTTGTGAGTGACTGAGTTTGCCCTTGAATGAGAGCAAAGTGGTCTTGTGCACCTCACTGGGTGCTCCCGGAGGCACCAGCACCCCAGGGCTGCCCACATGCTGCCTTTCACCCTGCCAGGTGGCTCTAAGCATCGTGGCTGCTGCGTCTGAGTCTCCATTAGGAGTGAAAACAACCCTCCTCGTGACAAGAAATGTACTGGTGATAATGACTACAGAGCTTTTGCAGCTGCTGGCACAGACAAGGAAACACGGGGAGGGACACAGAAAGGCACCCACTGCTTGTGTCTTACAAAAGTCCCTGCGTGCTGTGTGGAGGGTGCAGCATTTGGGCCCTCTAGAGCTGCCAGATGTGGGCTGAAATCTGGCAGGCAAAGGGGCAACGACCTAAGCTAGGGTTTAAGGCTCCTCCTCCTTCATAGACTTACTAGAGCTGTGCCCCTGCCTGCCCCAAGGCAGAAATGGGCTTATTTGGCACTGCCAAATGTGCAGTGTGCAATTTCTGCAGCTGGCTTTGCTTCTGTAGGCAAGATGAATCTTCAAAACTTGCCTCCTGAGATCTGTTTGCTTGTCCTAGTCCCTGGGAATTTCAGTTCAGCCACCTGCAGACATCTCCTTTAGACATCCTACCTCTCTGCGTGTTTCCAGCGGAGCACAGACTGGTGTGCCATCCTCCCGCCTGCCTGCTTTAACAGGGCTGCAGGAGTACGGCCTCTCCTTGACTGGGAAGCTCCTCTGGGCTTTCAAGACGGTGGGGCAGGAGGAGTATCAACTGGTGTGCCTACAGGAATGGCTACCAGATCCATTGCCTCTTCGGCAACAGCCTACAATGCAGGGGGGTGAACGGGAGATGAAAGAGGGACAAGGTCCTGCTGTGAGCCCCCTGCAAGGTGGACATCTCACTCTCTGGAGAAAAGATGGAGGGAACAGATGTTTGGTCATTTCGGAAAAGTTATTTCCCATTTCTGCAGCCTAAAACCAACATGCTGCGTTGCAATGAAAGGCAACAGGGCAATCTTCAGTGCCTGGCACAGACCAGGTATCTGGGGGCTTTTTCAGGCTGCTGTTTGATTAGTGCAGTGACTCCTGGAGGCTGCTGAGTTCCCAAAACTCCCTGCGATCCCTTAGGTCAGCAGTGTCTCAGCACTGGTGAGTATCCAGCACAGGGGGAGATCTTCAAATTAGCTAGTGGTCAGATGCTCCTTTCACTGTCCTTCTGTGCTCCCAGAGCATCGGCATGACTCATGCTGCTATATATGTTTATATATATATATATAATTTTGGAATCAAAGACCCATCAAGTCATTAAAAATCTGCTTTTCCTGCATGGCCTCAGGTTTGCTGGTGCCCCTGCTGCTCTCACGTGTGCAGCAGGGAGGAGAAATATTCTCCCAGCCCTGCTTTGCCAGCACTAGAGGAGGAAGAGTGTGACTGCCAAGAAGAATCTTTAGGAAAACCTGTGGCAGCCCAGGGGACAGTGTGGTACCCAGAGCCCTCCCAGAGGTGGCTGCTGCAGTTGACTTGGATGAGATGGAAGGAAGGCTATGGAGGCCCCCAACCTAATGTAGGCTGGACACCTTCTGCCCCTGCCTGGCCCTCTGTCACCTCTGGCTTTGCGAGACAATGGGGCTTCTCACCCTCTCCCAGGACACAGCCTCGTGAGTGGGGCTCTGGATGAGGCGTCAGTGTCCCGGTCTGAGCTAGAAGAGCGGTAATTCTGTTGGTGAGCTGACTCCTCAGCTGGGTCTCCTCCAGCCAGCGGC